>MU843610.1:75812-91046 GCA_030867255.1 Colletotrichum somersetense
GAGATGCTCTCGGTGCTGCTGCTTCCAGTGCTGCTGGTAAAGGAGCTGCTCTCGGTGCTGCTGCTATCGGTGCTGCTGGTTGAGATGCTCTCGGTGCTGCTGGTCGAGATGCTCTCAGTGCTGCTGCTCCCAGTGCTGCTAGTTAAAGCGCTGCTGATACCACTGCTACTGGCATCTGACGTAACTGATGTAGAAGTTGAATCTGTAGCTGAGACGGAAGCAGTTGACGAGTCGCTCGGTTGGGAGTTGCTAACCAAGGCGGCGAGGACGTTGGCTGAAACAGACACTGAGCCTGTCTTAGACGAGGTGCTCGCTGGCCAAGTGGTTGAGTCGGACGAAGTAGTGCTTGTCTCGGTTGTTGAGGCAACCAGGTCTGACAGGGAAGAGCTGCTTGTGATTGTTGAGGGATCTGAAGATGCCGAAGAGGATGATTCAGAGACCGTGATTGAGCTGCTTGACGTACTCGGTTGGCTTGACGTGGTTGATTCAGAAGTGCTGGAGGCACTCGTGCCAGTCAGGCCCGTCGTGGAATTAGATTCACTCGAAGCGTTTGACTGTGGTGTAATATCAGATGTGGTTGAAGAAGCTGATGTGCTAAGGTCTGACGTGGTTTCGGAGGTGGCGGTAGATGAACTGGCACTGGATGAAGAACTGAAAGTGGTCGAAGATTCAGCTTCCGACGAAGTGCTACTGCTTTCCGTTGATCTCGAAGAATCTGTTGACGTTGTCGGACTTCTGGGATCCGTTGATGTGCTGGACTCAGAAGTTGTGCTGAGGTCGGATGAGAAACTGGACTCGGTGGAAGTGCTCGAGACAGTAGCGGAGCTAATTTCGCTCGAGCTGCTAAGCTCGGTGGAGCTAGAAGTAGACCGGGTTTCCGTGCTAGAATCCGAAGACAACCCTGACTCGGATGTAGATGTAGCAGCAGAGGTCGTACTTTGATCTGTAGAAGTACTTGAAATTGTGCTGGTACTATCAGTGGTCGATGACACGGAATTAGAGACCGAAGTTTCAGAGGCTGATGGAGTGGATGCCGTGGAAGACTCTGTGGAGGGAGAAGTGGAAACATCCGTGCTGCTCGAAGAAGAGATGGACGTTGTTGAAACTGCCGTCTCTTGAGACGTCGTTTCCGTCGTCGAAGAGCTAGAGAGTGAGGAGTAGCTGAAGCTTTCTGATTGAATTTGAGAGGACGACGATGTTGAGCTGAGCAAGCTTGCTAAGCCAATGGAAACCGAAGAGGAAGTAATGCTTTCAGACAAGCTTGAGGAGGTCGATGGGTCCGACAGCGTCGTTTCAGTTGAAGAGGCTGTTAATTCAATGGAACTCGTTGACGGAGCTATAGTTGACTGCGAAGAAGAAGCACTTGAATCCGTTGAAGCCGCGGGTGAGGACGCAGTCGTCTGCGTAGTGGTGGAAACCGAAAAGCTTAGGGTTGAAGAGCTGCTAGATTCAACCGAAGACAATGACTCAGAAGCAGAGAAAAGTGAAATTGTAAACGTGTTGGAATTATCCGAAGAGCCTGTTGATGTAGACGACTCTCCAGAGCTTGAAATCGAACCACTGGAAGATGTAGGAGTCTCAGACGTAACTCCAGATACTGTGGTGCTTGAAGACCTCGAAAAGACTGCACCTTGCAGTGGGAGTCCACTGAAGGATGTTGCCAATGGTGAGGCTGACGGTTCTGTGGAGGTCGAGGTAGAGGCCCCGTCTGACACTGCATCCAACGAGTTAGAGAGTGTCAATGAGTCAGAGAAGCTCGACGAGCTTGGTGATGCCGATGAACCCGAAGCGCTGAGAGTTTCTGCCGAAGATGAAACGCTCAATGAACTAGACGAACCACTGGAAGATATAGGAGTCGCAGACGTAACCTCAGATACTGTGGTGCTTGAAGATCTCGAAAAGACTGCACCTTGCAGTGGAGGTCCACTGAAGGATGTTGATAACGGCAAGGCTGACGGTTCTGTAGAAGTCGAAGTAGAGGCATCGTCTGACACAGCATCTAATGAGTTAGACAGTGTTAATGAGTCAGAGAAGCTCGACGAGCTTGGTGATGCCGATGAACCCGAAGCGTTGGGTGTTTCTGCCGAGGATGAAATGCTTAACGAACTAGACAAGCTTGACTCTGCTGAAGATGTCGAAGACGTAGATAGAGTTGGTGAGCTGGTAGCCAATGGGAGACTCGAAGAATCGGATGACGCTGAAGATGATGAGGAGCTTAAGGACTCCTCAACACTTTCTAAAGACTGCTGCGCAACAATGATTGTACCAGGTAGACTGCCTGATGGTGGAATGGTTGAGATAGGTAGCGGCGTCGTAAGGACCTCGGTTCCGGAGTATGGCACAGTAGATGTGACGAAGCGGCCAAGCCGTGCTAAAACAATCGTGCCAGGAGCTGTGCCGCTTGGTTGTATCGTAGTTATGGGAATAGTTCCAGTGATACTACTGGTTCCCGAGTAAACAACCAAGGCTGTGACAAAACGCAATGCCGGAGGGCGTCCCACGATGTATGTCCCTGGCGTCGTCCCGACCGGAAGGATTGTCGACAAGGTCGAATCCTGGGAGAGACTCTCGGTTCCAGTGTATGAGACGGTAGAAGTAACAAAAAGCTCTGGCTGTGCAACGACGATGGTTCCGGGAGAGGTTCCAACTGGTGGGATGGTCGATATAGTAATCGGCGCGGTAATCGACGATGTGACTGTATAGAGGACCTGCGACGTAACGTACGAAGCCGGCTCTGCGACAATTATCGTACCCGGGTTGGTGCCAACAGGCAAAGCAGTGAAAATGTCAGTTGGCGCTGTCAACTGTTCTGTGCCAGTGTAGATCACTGTGGAGGTGACGAACGAACGAGGTTGGGCTACAATGATGGTACCTGGTGCATCACTCACTGGCTCTATTGTCGAGATTGTAGTTGGAGCAGTCAAAGTGTTGCTCCCGGTGTAAACCACGTTTGACGTGACGTACACAGCAGGTAGGGCAACTATTATGGTTCCAGGAACGGTGCCGTTGGGCTGAATTGTCAGAATTGGAGTCGGACTCGTCAGTGTTTCTGAACCTGTATACAGAATCTCTGAAGTAACGAAAGATCCTTGAAGGAACGTTGACGTTGACGACGGCAGCTGAGAGGCAACGCTGTTTGGCCGATTTCCCAATAACGGTAACCTGAAACCGCGAACAGGCGGGGATGAGGACGCGCTGCTGGAGCCAACCACTTGTGAAGAAACGAATGAGATGGAAGAGGCCTGTGAGGTTCCTGGAGGTAGTGCCGTAGTCGTGACTTGCGGTTGAGCAATAACTATTGTCCCAGAGGCCGCACCAGACGGAGGAATCAAGGATAGGATTGTCGGGGTCGTTAGAGCTTCGGTACCAGTGTAAACAACCTGTGACGTGACGAAAGAGCTCGAAGCCGGCTGTGAGCTGTCCAGGATGGGGGCAGCACTCGGAGGCTGCGCGGACTGAGATGTTGATTGAGGCAGAACTGTGATGATGGTTCCGGGAGCAGTGCCTGAGGGCAAGATAGTGGAAACGATAGTGGGCGCAGTCGGTTGGTCCGTTCCTAAAGCAAGAATTGTTGACATAACAAAGGAACCGGGGTGAGCGAGTATGACGGTGCCAGGGATGCTGCCAGAAGGGGCAATCGTAGACACCGTAATTGGTTCCGTGATCCCCTTTGTGGCCCCAGTGTATTGAATTACTGAAGTGTCATATCGAAGAGGATACCCAAACACAACGATACTGGGCTCTGTACCAGTCGGCGCAATCGTGGTTAGGGCCACTGGTCCGGTGACAGTAGATGCGGCAGGGTCGACAAGAACAACAGCAGAGGTGATAGGAGCAAGCGGCTGACCCAATACAACCACCGCGGGTGAAGTATTGCTTGAAGGGATCGTCGAAGGAGTGCTCGGGCTAGTGACCCCGGGTAGATTGGTCTCGGAAGTGGCAATGGGGACAGGGCGGGCCACGATCACGGTCCCAGGTGCACCTCCGCTTGGGGGGATTGTGGTGATAGGGGAAGGCATTGTAAGCTGCCCAGCTGGCCCGGTGTATTGCACTTCAGAAGTGACGTACGAAGCCGGGATAGCAAATATAACTGTTCCGGGGTTCGGCGCCGATGGTTGGACGGTGAAGATTGGGACGGGGCCTGTGATAGACTGGGTGCCGGTGTAAACGATCTGTGAAGTAACAAACAAGTCTGTGATTCCGACAATGTACGTCCCGGGCGCCGTGCCACTAGGTTGAACAGTGGAAAGTGTGGACTGATCTGGGATGATGGCGGTGCCGCTGTATACGACTGTCGAAGTCATGAACGGCCGCACCAGGACAAGTGGAGGATCAGCAGTTGTCGCAGAGCTCGCTGAACCAGAAGAAGCTTCCGCAGGGGACGCAGTCTGTGAATCTGGTTGCTTCAAGGCCACAACTAGCCCCCCTGGGGCTGCGCTGAACGGAGCAACTGAGGATATGGCTGTGGATGCCGTCAAAACATCCGTTCCCGAGTATACAACGGTCGACGTCAGGAAGCTGTTTGGTACTCCTATTATGACGGTTCCTTGAGCAGTTCCCTGAGGCGGCACGAGAGTCAGAGTGGTGGGTCCTTCTACCGGAGAAGTGCCGGTCAACTGAACAAATGATGTTACGAACGGACGACGGCCGGCCATGATAATGGTTCCTGGTTCATTGCCGCTAGGGGGAATGACGGTGACTGTGCTGGATGCAGTAAAAGAACCTGCCTCGGTGTGCTCGACAATGGAAGTTACGAAGGCCGTAGGGTCTGCAACGTATATTGTTCCTGGCTCGGTTCCAGTGGGTGGAATGATAGCGATCGTAGTCTGGGCCGGGAGAGCCGCGGTGCCGGTCCATGGGATGGTTGAAGTAACGAATTCGGCCGGTCTTGCTACGATCAAAGTTCCTGGAGTTGTACCAGTTGGCTGAACTATTGAGATAGTGGTCGGTTCCTGGATAGACGTGCCCAGGTACGCCGCATAAGACGTCACATACGAAGGGCTTGATGGAATGGCCGAAGGCACCGCCACTATGACAAGGCCAGGCTTGTTACCTTCCGGTGCCACCACGGCAATGGTTGTCACCTGAGGCAAAGGCTCGGTTCCAACGTATGGCACAGTCGTGTAATCAAACGGTCGAGGATCCGCGACTACGACTGTTCCGGGCGCTGAGTTGCTCGGTGGAATGACTGACAACGTAGTCGGCTCTGTTATGGGAGTCAAGCCGGTGTAGGGAATGACCTGAGTGACGAATGCCACTGGTAATGCTCCCGCTGTCGGAGAAGGACCGATGAAAATGGTTCCTGGTGAAGTACCGCTTGGAAGAATAGTCGTCAAGGTGACGAGCTCAGAGTCGTCGTTCGCAGCCACGGTCACAGTGACATAGGAAACCGGAACCGCAGAAGTGATGAACGAGCCTGAGCCAGTCCCATCGGGCGCCGTGAGATGAGGAAGACCAATGATGACAGTCCCTGTCTCAGTACCACTGGGAGTGATGACTGTAAGCGTTGAAGGCCTGTCGATGGTCTCGGACCCCGTGTATACAACAATCGAGGTGACGAACGGTGTTGGAGCCGCTTGTCGATAGTTGGCAGGAAAAGCCACAAAAACGGTACCGGGTTTGGAACCGTCTGGGGCAATAGTAGAGAGTGTCGTTGGGCCGGTGAGGGTTTTACTGCCTGTATAGGGCACCACTTGTGTTTGGTACAACCCTTGTGCGTCTTTCAACGCCTGTGATTCGTACACCACTTGAGTTTGGTACACCACTTGTGTTTCATACACATCTTCTGGCGCTTGTGCCTCAATTATTGACGACACCCGAGGCGGAGGAATGCCAGCCAGAGGGACGGCAAGCACGACGACGCCTGCCTCCCTACCAGTTGGTTGGATCACCGACATCACACTTGGAGTCGTCAAGGCGGCGGTTCCGCTGTACGCGACTGTGGAGATGCTGTAGGACAGGTTTGGCAAAGGTGTCGTAGCGACAGCAACGACGAACGTCCCGGGCTCGAGTCCATCGCCAGCGATAGTCGAAATCGTCGTTCGTGCTGCGGCCAACGGCTCCGTCCCGCTGTAAGCTACCTCGGCAGTTTGGAAAATTCTCGGATTCGGAACAGCAATGACTACTGTACCGCGAGACCCAGCGTCAGCGCCAGGCGTAGGGTTCGCCAGCTGGATCGTCTGGGGTGTCGAAATAACATTTCCGGTGAGAAGTCTTGTGGAGTCGAAGTAGGCCGGAAGTGGTTCGGGGGTGACTATCTCAGTACCGGTCCGCGATATCGTGTAGTAGGATGGTGGAACTTGCACCACGAGGGTTCCTGGTACGGTTCCTGAGGGTGATATTATATCCACAGTTGTCGGGCCGGTTATGATACCTGTGCCAGTGTAAACACCATTGTTCTGAGTTACGTACCCAGCATAGTTTCCAGCAGGAACTTTGTCTAACACCTGAAGACCTATTGGCAGTCCGGCCGACGTTGTGGTGGGCAATGGCTGACAGCTAGATGTGTGTGATGTCGAAACCGCAACATATGCCACGTAGCTGACGACATACTCGAGAGAGTAGCAAACGCAGGCATCTATCCGGTTGTTGTTCAGCGCGTCGAGGCACGATTGTGCTGCTGTTTCACCCCCTAGCAACAACGAGGCCAAAAGGAGCCTCCATAGCCTCGGCATTGCCATGTAATGCTGGCTATCATAAGCCGAAATTGCTTGTGTTAAATTCAACCAAGTAGTCTAGGAAGGACGAGCGAAACAGAAAAGAAGAAGAAGAAAATGAGTTTCAGCCCTCTTTCGACAAGCAGCTTACACAAAGCTGTATAAAGTATGAGATATCAAACAAGCATTGTAATGAAAAAGAACCGACAGAAGAGTTGGAAAAGCCATAAGTTTTGGTAGTTTGGAGAGGTATTCGCACACCCGCCACTCCGCCTTCGATCAAAGGACCACACGAGAGTCTAGACAAGTCTACGGTCATTTCGACCAAAACGACACCATCGTTGCTATCGCCAGGTGCCCCGCCATCCAGACCTCCGCATGCAGATATGTATCGAGCGGTTGTTTCCACGGCAAACAGAACAATGGCATAAGGATGCATGCTGTACGGCCCAAAGCCCTCAGGAATGCGCCAAAAACGGTTTCCTGTGATTTTCAATCTCGACAGGTCCAACTCGCCTCATCCAGGTCGATGACGAAAATATGTGCGTGTTGGGTGCACGCATAAGGGTCTTTGTGGCTTAATGGGCCACGTACGGGAAGTATGGGAATGGAGGCGACGAAAGACATAGATCAGGCCCCTCGCTCCGTGTGAACGAAATGGCTTTGTGCAAAATGCGAGCCCGCCGCCGTGCCGACGCTTAGGGCGGAGCTACAAACCATGCTCCGGATGCGACCACCAATACGTTAGCTTGATTTACCCAGCAACCCTTCCTAACATTATCCGCGGTTCGGATGTGCATTTGGCTTTGACCCCAATAGCCATAATTGATTCCACTGACACCTGTCCAGCCTAACGGATCTAGTATGAGTCAACTGGAGCATGTAAACTCATCTTACCGTCTCGCCAAGCCGCACGCCACTCATGTACGCTTGTCCCAGCCAAGGTTGTCTGTTTTCAGTGCATGATGCATCGGCATCAAAGAACAGGGCGAGCTATTTCAGTTGGCAGTCCGCAGTCTCAGACCCTCGGCTCCCGATGCAGTTGGCTGGGAGAAATGAGTTTACGCTTACAGATACCGACCATGATCCGTCGAGCAGGTCCGGAGATCACAGTCGAAGAAGAATATCAGTGATCTATACTTGAATCACTTGAATCCCTGCACTTCGATTTCGAAATCCCCCTTCGATATTTTCGTTATATTTGTCATTGCTACTCGCCGTTTCTAGTCCAGGCCTACAGGTCGATGGAAAATGAGAACGCTACAATGCGCGAAATAAGTACCACATCGAATGACAGAGTAACATGTATAAGCATCCACCCAAATACATTCTTGCATGCTGTAAGATCCAGGTACAATCGAGGTGCCATGAAAGATGCCAAGTTAAAGCAACAGTATTCTCGTTCAAGACTTCAGTTCACCAAAGTAGCCCCAATGATAAACTGCTTCCGCCAGTTTTGGGCAAGTTCACCCACCAATCGCTAGATGCTTGTACTTACCCTAACCTTAACCAATTACCTCAGTTAGAAGAAGCCTCAATCTGTGACTGATTATCGTCGTACAAAACTTCCTTTAACTTATAGTCGGCGCTTACAGACTTTCTCGGCCGGTTGCTCAAGGGTTCCGAGTGTAACCCTCGATTCCTCTCAGACAGTATGTGGTAACGAGATCGCCCTCCCGCTGTCTTGCCCCAGCCACAATCGCCCGGGCTGCAATCAGCAGCGTCCCTAATGATGAATGCATTCCCCGCAAGGGCTTGATCTATACAGGACACTCACTATGACCCTGTGGGCGGCTCTGGGCCGACTCAATGGTCGATGGTGAAAGCAAGCAAGCCCAGTCCAACCCAGTCCGGCAAACTATTCATGCGCAAGACCTGAGGACGGGAGAATATCTGCTGTCAGTATGCAGCAGTGGATGTGCCGTTTCTCCTTGTTTGACACTGCTTTACCCAGAGCTACGGAGCCCTCGAAGTTGTCTTCGTTTTCGTGTACTCCAACGATATAATGGTTATCCGAAAACTTGGTCTATGTGAATGTGAAGCATCTGAACTCCTGCGTGATATCGGGTTCTTTTGATAAGAAGCCTTTCATTCTGGTATTGGGCATCTCACTGTAATGTGTTTTCTTACTGCGGTTCCACATCATGGAGTGTCACGTTGTGCAACTCCGTGCGGGACCGCCATGCTTACACCAGCGCAACTTGTTGTACCGGGCAGCCGGATTGCTGGAGTCGTGCTCCAGGCAGCTGGACATGCAGATCCGGGTTTCTGGGTCTAGCCACATGAGCACCTGACTGCCACACGCAGATGAACAATGATCTGCGGGGCTCATAAAGGCTGGGAGATGGGGGCTTGGCACGTGGGATGCACGAGAAGATCATGCCTGAAGACAGGCCTCCTCCCTTGCTATTGACCTTGCGCCACAGCACATTCCGCCATCCATCGAGGGTATCTCCGTAGCCAACCAATTATAAACACTGTCTCATTTGGACTCTTTGTGCGAGGATTAAGCATTTTAGCCAAGACAACCACCTCGCTCGACGTCAGACGCAACCATCAAGCCACATATGATACTCGAGTGCACTGCTCAGCATTGGCTTAAAACAACGGGATCTTTGCTGTGTGTTATAATGAAAGCGATCTGCAACCCATACTGTTCTTGGGCAGAAGTACTGTGCTCGGAGATAGGGACCTGGCTGACATGACGCAGAACACACCCAAGGCGGCGGTAGATGTCGTGACGCAAATATATCCCCTCAGTTAAATTCGACGAATGTGGTTTGCTTTGAAGGATGTCCTGGTCAGGGTTTCTAGGTCTCATGACAGCAACAGCCATTCAAACTTATTTGCAGATGCTGTCTCCTTCTCGACTCGTCCATAAGTCTTAACAAAATCTATGAGAAGACACAGGCTGACAGGCTGATACTATAGCGTGGATGTCGCTGAGTATCACATGGTGCACGTCGATCTATCTTGGGTCCATGGCATTTCCGTCTTGTCTGGATCGTTACGCCCGGTCAACATGTTGTTTTCGTTTTCTCCTTTCTTTTGACTGTTTTGGCGCCTTACGCCACCTTTACACAGTGATGTATCTCGGGGAGCTCGTAGAATCGCAACAAGCTGCTTGGATGATTCCAATTCCTTTGGACCTGCTGTAATACACCGCAGCAAACGGCTTCCAGGGGTGTATTCAGCTTTCCTTCAGCAAGTGTTGCAATGGACTAGTAAGCAATGCGTTCCTGCTGATATCTGTCCAGTGGAGGCTCAGCCAGGGTCTTGAGGCCGTCTCTGGACCAGCTAGCGAAGGCTTCCCTCGGGTGAGCGCGCCTTGAACTTACCAAAAAAAGTAAAGCGCGGCAAGTACCATGAAGAAAATGCTTTGGTAATGTCGCTAGAGAACCGAATAGCGCTGACCAACACCCTCTTGGGCCTTTGACAGAGGCAGTTTAAGTGGCCCACGGGCGATAGGCGGCATATTATTTCTGCGAAGTTGTAATGGCCAATTCACTGTCTCGTAACACAAACCTGCATCCGTAGTCACGTCCGATCTTTTGTTGACATGTTTGCTCTACCAGGATCCGGAAACCTGGCTTCTATTGCTCAGATGCACTACTCGTAACCCCCTTGGTAGAGCCTGATGGTCTGACATGCTCTATTCACTCTGTTCAGACGCCCTTAATCGTATTGAGTCCAATTGACTACCTTGGTCGAAATCTTTCTGAACACATACAAAAAGGCCGTACGGCTGTACTAACCCGCCCACTCAGCCCGATTTGTCTTTGTCTAAAATGAAAGAGAATTTCAATCCTGAGTGATCACTCCAGGGTGTTGTTTTCTTGTTGGGGTTGCTCTCTGATACCACGTCACCTGAACCAGAAGCCAATGCATGCAATTCTGGTACAAGGATCTCCTGCGGATGCATGACTTGAATGTGCATGGGCTTCAATCCCAATGTTGCGACTTTGTCCATTCGGCACGCAGGGTAACTCTCTTTCCCATCGACTCCCCACGTATACCCAGGATCTCCGTCTCGCAGGACTTCCCATGCGTCCTTAAGGCCGCTGTCCTCAATAATGGATTCGTCTCGGGGGTCAACGGGGTTGAAGTCCCCTGCAATCAAGCCATGACCAGTCTTATGTAAGATTGATGAAGCAACCGATAATTGATCGCCCCGATACGAGAAGCACCTGGGTTTGTTCGTCGACTCCAAGTGTACATTGATCAACGAGACCCGGATGTAGCGAGGTTGTGGCGAGCTGCTTTGTTTCGTCGGGATAAAAACCTCGCTGCATAGGGCATCCCTTTGCATCGTAGACGGATATCTGATTCGAGAAACACGGCCAAGGAAAGCGAGGGCCGTGCCGCCCACCTCCGAAAATCGTGACCTGGACAAGAGAGTCATAGTTCCGAATCCGCCCCTCCAGTTACACGAGTTCCTTTCGCTAGAGTACCATCCTTTGCAGACCTCAGTGTTATTGAGTAGGGAGTTAATCATAGGCCTTGATACTTCTTGGAGAAATATGATATCAGGTGATGGTGCTTGAGCAATGGTATGTGATATAATGGCATGGAGCCGCGCATGCGGCTGTGGACCGAAGGCATTAACGTTCCATGTTGCGAGAACCAGCCTAACGTCTTTGGCGAATGCGCGCTTGAATTCCGCCGGAAGGCTCGACTCGTTGGCGCTTGGAACTGGGATCCATCTCTTAGTGCTCTCGTCGTACTCGTTCCATGATTGCAGCGTCGGCGCGAGTTCCGACTCGTTCAGGACTTGTTTCGGACCGTCTGGCGTAGATTGGACTTGAGACATATTGATTTTGGAGTGACGTGTTCTCGAAATGAGGATGGAATGTTCAAAATCGCAATTTCGCATGAATTATGAAAATGGTTGAGGTTGAATGCCGCGGTTAATGGCAAAGTTTATCGCTTATCGTTTATCGTTTGGACATATCACGGCAAGAGTAAGCTTACTCTTTGAGTACACTTCCAGCGCAGGCCCCGAGACCGTTGCAGTGAAAAAGTCAATTGCCTGTAAATTACTCCATTTGCATGTGAAAACTAGCGGAACGGGTTTTTTTCCGTACATATTTCTCTCCTCTTTCTGAGCAGAGACTGCTGTAAATCATTTTTTGTCAACCATCAACGGTCTTGTTCAAAGCACCTCACCTTTACACTTCGAGGCACAACGCTAGAGTGAGTGTGCTTGAGTCGACATTAGCGCTGTGCTTACAGACTAGTACCGACGACTAACAGCCTTCATAGCACCTTCGATTCGTACTCGATGTACGGCTGAGTCCTTTTGATCGCTAGCTCACTTCCCTTTGGAATCAGCTCTGAAAATACGTCACGAAATGATAGTGGCATAAAGAAAGAAACCTCTTAGTACCTATGGGGATTTTATCTGTCAGTTTGACTGAAGCGGTCTTCCAATATCCCCAAGAGCAGGCGGGTCAATTTTGCACGTGAGAATGCCCAGGACAGCCAGTTTTTCTGTGAAGGCCAAAGTAAGCAGACGGAAGATATAAGTCAAGTAACCCACTTTCGGCCCACCCCTACTTTCGGCCCACCCAGAAATAAAGCTATCACAGCGACCACCACCTTTTTCAATTAACTATTAACACTATTTAGATGCCACGATAATACAGCTTTCGGCCTTACTAGGTAAATCCGATGCGTCGGATTCATCTGGCGTACTTTCAACCTCACCAGCCTCAAGTTAGGCTTGCCGCACCTCTTTAATCGTCACAAACTTCGTATTTAGATCCAGGATAACAGCCTTCCTCTTTCTGGCTCCAGTATTATCAACTTTAGCCTAGAGAAGCTGTATTTAGTGCTAGGCGGTAGCTAACTTAAAGGACTGCTTTTAGAAGCCTTTTTTTATTTTTTTAAAAAGCTGGCGTTATATAGCAATGTTTTGTTCCAGTTAGTTAAATAGTTATAGCTGGTCCCTAAGGTCTCTTACCTTTCTTAACGTAGACCACTTAACAGCAGAGGAAGCAGATACCTATTCCTCTATAACCTTAGCATCAGCCTTACTAACAGCCTTATATCCAGCCTTATTAAGTAGTGTTAATAGTATTAATACCTCTAGTAATAGTAAGGAGCTTATTAGAGGCTTTATAACAGCAACAGGCCACAACCTAGTGTATTTCTAGCCACTCTTAATATTACTAGCAGTTATCTTAGCCTAGCAAGCCTTATAATAGCAAGAAATAAAGTTCCTTTTACTAATAATAGTTAAATCGTTCTACTGTAAGAGGTATCCTAGCTTCTTATGATAGGCTGCCTTTATAGGACTAAAGACTACTTAATTAAGTGGCTAGAGGATATAGGAGGTATATAGTAGTAAGAATAATAGATAGACGTTATTAGTATAATATAACTATATAAAATCTGTTATTATATAGCTCTTATATCTATCTAGGATAAAAAGTCTAGCCTGATTAGGTTAAGAGGGCTTAGTCTAAGGGAGGAAGACCCTTTATAACTATTTAACAGTAGTAATATCTATAGTCTACCTATTTTCTATTACTATAAACTCTTATCTATTATAAAGGCTAAGATCTAGAGGAAACCACTACTGCTAAACCGTCTTACCTTTATATATAACTAAGGGATAGATAGAAATACCCTTAGCAGATATACACTTAATAATAGATACCCAGGCTTATAATCCAGGCTGCTTTTTCCTTACAGAATTCGTCTCTACTCTGCCTAGCACTAGCCTATTCTCTCCCTTACCCTTAAGGATACTAGTCTTATCTATATTATATTAATAGGTTAGTTTAATAGCTGCAATATAAGGCATTACAAGATATTTAAACCAGTCCCTAATAACCTCAGTAGATACTCTATTAACGCGTCTAAAATTAATAGAGCGACTTCTCTAGACCTTAATAAAGGGATTCCTTTACAGGAAGGCATTTACCTATTGCTTACCAATAGGCTTAGTATCACCTATTGCTTTAAGAATACGCTAGGCGAAATCCTTTAGCTGTTAATGTGTTAGTGTAAGCCTGAGATCGGCCTGGATTTACACCCAGCTTGCCAGCTTGGCCTCTTACTCATAAGAAAGCCTCTAAAAGTCCTTAAAAGCAGAGGACCTCTGTTACTAGCCTTTAAGGCGATTCCAAAGTGTTAAGCGTGGTACACCCCATCGCTAGGAGGCAGTACGATAGGATACACCATTTTCGATATCGGCAAGTGCCCTATAGACCTCAGATTCAGTATATTAAACCATTAAGTGATAAAGAAGGTATCCTAAAAAGATAAAGTGATTTAATAAAAAATAGAAAATGTTATAATAGTATATAGTTAGAGGTTATATAGAAAGTCGGTGGCTAGGCGGCATTTTTTAGGTAGGCCAAAAGTAGGGGTAGGCCGAAAGTGGGTTACTTGACTTACCGGTATGGCAACTTAGCTAGGCACCCGCTTCCTTCGTCTCTTGGCTTTACGGCACCGCCCATTTTGATAAACGCACCTTCCACCGCCAAGAGGAACAGGTTGATGACCATCCTAACTTTGAACGGACTCGGGACATTGGTCCTGCCGATTCTGATACCACAATCGGGCTGCTGATGTAATGGAGACCGCTTGTTATCAAGGATGATTTTCTCACATTCTTGGCCCTATGCACCTCGACCATTTGAATTTCAGAATCGATTATATTAAATATATGTTACCCGCTTTGAGTCTCGGCATGGTTGATCAATCGGCTGCGAAAGTTCACCCGGATTTGTAATATAGCGACGCGTCCATGGAACCAGAAATAAAATTGAGTGTGCAGATACGGCACAATTCGATATATATTAGTACAACCGCAATTTCCATGTGAGTTATGCTTAGTTCTAAAATAAGATTTCACCTCTCTCAAAAAAACTTTATCTATACATTGAGCCGCTATAGATATACAGCAGCAGCAAGCCCCAGTTCCACGCTTTCTCATGGACTCCAACATGTCCGGACCAAAATACTTCTCTTACAAGGATTATGGTCTCACTCTGCTAGAGGAGATGCACTACAGTCAAGCTGTGCGTGTGGGTGAAAATATCGAGATCTCCGGCCAGGGTAACTACCCCACCCCACTTACGAATATCCCCCACATCCGAACATTCCGGAAATCCCGCATCGTCAACCACATCACCTTTTTCAAACTATCACAACATTTTCTATCCGCATCCAAACAGCGCCATTTTTTCAGAATATCTTATTTATTACACTATGAAGTAGTATACCGAGTTTAAGCTCCAACAGGCACTTCATGATGTGGCAGATAACTGCACTATCAGCAAGGCTGCTCGTCAATAGGGTATCCCATATGCCACTCTATATCATCGGCTTCACGGCAGGCAAAGTAGAAATACTGCCTTTATCAATATGCAGTATTTATCCTAGGCCTAGGAGGATACTCTGGCTGCTTATATTTCTACCTAAGAGCAATTAGGCAGATCTGTTACCTATTAATAAGTTAAGGGACTAGCAGCACGCATAATAGGCAATAGTAAGCAACGACTAGGGAGGAGGTAGATGTGGCGATTCCTATAGCGAAACCTATCTATTTAAATAAGGCGATCTAGAG
>MU843611.1:0-88321 GCA_030867255.1 Colletotrichum somersetense
CCCCCCCAATCGTCGCCAATCCTCTTGCCCACTGCATCCAAGCAGCCAACCACTCAGCACCACACTAGTTAAAACGATCCCTACCACCTCAGGCTATCTCATCTGCGCCTCGGCCACGTACGACTGACTGGCTAAAGAACCGTGACGCAGACTTTCGTCCTGCACCTCCTCTCTTATCGCAGCGCAGATTCGATTGCCAATCCATACAGCTCGCCGACAACTGAGATATTGGAAACGACAGAAAGGCAGTCTGTCTGAAAGTCCAGCTCCGCCACGCACTACGACGAAAAAGACACCGAAATCCCGTATGCGGAGCAGGCTGCTCGTTAGACGCTTCCCGGATGGAAGCATGTACAGTTGCCGCCCGCTCGTCCACCTCGCCGCACAGTACGCACAGCTTCTGATGATTACCTTGCTTCGAACATGGGCAAGACACACCCGCATTTTCCAGCCACTCGGGACCGGACGGATGGCACACCACGCCGTGGGGCTTTCTTCCCTTCTTCTTCTTTTTCTTCTTTACTGTGGGTTGGCGCAACAGAGGTGTGAGCTCCGCTACCGCTTCTCGCCTCCTTCTCGAGCCCATTGACCGTCGTCTCGCATCTGCTGCGTACGCGGGTTGATCGCCATCAGAAAACGCAATCTTCTGATTCGCCCGGCAAGCTGTCGTTTCTCCCCCGAGGGATGGAAATTTGGTCGCAAATGACGGGCATGTTTGACCCTGAACTTGCTCTTCGCATCGACCCAGCTGTCGGGAGCCCCCCCTGCTCCTATCCCCCACTCAGTCTGGGATCCCAGGCCTTCCTGTACCCATCAACCCATAATTCAGGACCAGCACGAGATGATACCATGAGGCGATGGGGAGGGGGATATTCCAGTGTGTCGGGCCGCGGGCTGTTAATATTGCCATCGTCGCCTCGTCATCAAAACCACCGCGCGCGCGGGGTCACCGTCCAAGGTTGAAAGGTAATCGCTGCCACGTTGATGCCCAGCGCCCATGGCGTATCATGTTGCATCAGCACGCATGAGCAAGACAAGCTGCCTACCGTACAAGTGACGGTCGTTTCGTGCCGTCATTCTGTCTCATAGCCTTGCGGAACTATCGGGTATGCGATAGCTACAGCCGGGTTGTGGACTTCGCGGCCGCAATCTAGATATCAGGTACCGGCAAACACTCGTTGTCTCTTTCGGTCTCAAAGCGGCCACCACGCCACCCAACCCCTGTGGTGCAGCTAGTTTACGTTTGGTGCGGAGCCTATCCGGAACCCACAACTGTCTCATTCGGGAAGTGGCAGAGAAGCTCGACAGAACCCGCAGAAGAATTCGACATGAATGGGATTGGGAAGCATCACGGCCCCTCCCCGGCAAGCCCGAAAATATTTCTGAAACCGACGATGGGGCAGTGAAGGTTCAATGATCAACTCTCGAAGCAGGGACATATCCTGGTCGGCCCTGTCTAGCGAGCCCGTTCCTGGTGTTGACAGGTCATGTGGTTTGCAATTCCAAACCCGGCCGTCCCATCAGAAGTGTACTTCCCCTTTTCTGGATACCTAGGTACTCACCACGCGCGGAAGTGGCTAGGCTAGTTTAGACAAGGGAGAGGAGCTTGGAGCAACATCCCCAGCCATTCGGCTGCTCCCCTTCGATGGGTCGCCAAGCGCCGCGTGGCGAAGGGCTAGGAGACTTTCTGCTGCCCCTGAGATCCGGCCATCCGGGTCTAGAGAACATTGCATCTAGACGAGGAGGAGTAGCCCTTTGTATCAGCACCCCTGACCGCTCGGACCGGCTTGAACCAGGCTCATCCGGAAGGTACTCATGGTTTGGTACAACCCGAATGTCAGCCACAACAATAAGGCGAAAATGACGGCCAAACAACAAGACGATTGATCATACGATTGCGAACATGACATCTGGGAGACTCGAGCTCGAGCTGCAGGTGATCGGTCGCCTCTTCGACTGCCATCCGCGGACCACGGGGCCTGCCCGAAGCACCACTCTGTCTTACGGTTTTCAACAAGAGCTGCAACAACTCTCCTGGAGCTGATGATGGCGACAAAACATGCGAAGGCGGCTCCAATGCAACACAAAGCTCAATCTCTGTATCGGTGTCGTATCCTGGTCGTCTTGTGCTGCATTCAGACAGAGCCCCATCACCCAAGAGTTCGAGCGACATCGCCGGCACATTGACGACAGAAAGCTGTGGCAGAAAACCATAATTGTAATTACCGGACTCGTGTGGTCTAGTTGGAAATCCGCCTGCATGACATGCATATACACATCAAGACCCTGCTTTCGATCAGGCGCTTGCTGCTCCTGTGGCCCGAAACCTCTATGACCAAGGCTTTGAAGTGTGTCATGAATCGATATCCTATTGTGGTGAGATAGAGGACGAGATGCAGCAATGTCGCGCTTCGATTTTTCTTCTTTTCAGCATTAGAGACCAACCAGCTGCCAGATGCGGCGGGAGAAGGTTCGAGCGCATTTCCTGAGTTCGATGACAATCGGCGGTGGACAGAGAAGTGTCGCGGCAACGGAAGACTTGACCCGTAAGTTGACTCGATGACTACACGAGGGTACTTCCGCTCTGGTTCCCTCTGCGAACCATCTACCTGGCGTTTCGGCACCGGTTCCGGCACTCACCCGATCAGGGCCCAGAGGAACGGTTGTATGGGGGGTGCTTGGACGCATGGCAGGGATGGGAGACTGGGAACCCCTGACCTGGTCCAGAAACGAAAGCCAATTTCCCTGATTGTGATTAGCCTGGGAGGGGATCACCGCCTTTTCGTTTAGCGGGGCCGACTGGGTTGGGGCACGCGCTCTTTCGCCTAAGAGTACGGATACAGGCTTTCCTTTCTTCTTCGACGGTCGATGAGACTCGAAATTTGCACGTTGCCGGTCGGCGGTCGCAGGCAAAAGCTATGACCATGAAAGGCCAGGTTACAGCCAGGTCTACCAACGTCGAGAGCGCGGATGCTATCCGGCCACGGTCGGGGAGGGATTGAGTACCTAAATGACATCCGACTCCTGCACGCCTCTTGTCATCAGCGACCAATGATGGCAAACTCTGTTTTTTGAGCTGGATTCGAGGGATAGAGTTTGTGGCTGACATGGCTTGTATGCATGCACCCCAAAGCTGGCCGACAGTGCACTCATCGACTACCTACTGCGAGGGGATTACGATGTTATCGTCTTACAGTATGGTCGACCCATGAGGCTCTTCACCGAGGATGTTACCGACCTTCCGTGCTGGGCATAGATACCAGGCACGCTGACCAAGGAAGATTTCTGGGTGTCATATTATGTAGCAACCCAGGGAAGGATATAGCCATGCCACATGGTTTTGGGCAGGGACCGCCCCTCGTTAACCTATCTCCCTTTATGTTTCGTAAACTGGGGTAGACCTCGGTTCTGGGCTCAACGGTGAAAGACAGCGGTGCCCGGCGGTGGGGAGGGTGAGGCAAGGAGGGCGAGAGAAGAGAAGGACGGACTTCAGAACACACGGGCACACAGGGCACTTGGCTCGAAACCGCCCGTTATGCCCAAGCTCGTGCCCAAGGACTAGTTTACATCCATGCCAACCGACACCTTCGTCTCCCGCGTCTCAAACTTTGCGTTGACGTTCAACCCCTTGACCTTGTCGGATGGACTAACAATTTCGAAAGTGGCAAGCCGGCAAACATCATGCTCCTGCTGAATGTTACCTACCGTCCGTCTTCCGCGACGCCCATATGAAGTCTTAATAACCAGCCATGACAATCGAGTCCGAGCGCATTCTTCACAATGCTGGGCAGGCAGGCCGGCACGACAAGCCTTCGTACCCCTAAGGGAAGCATTTGAGAAGGCAAACAATAAAAACAGTGAGGCGAACCGCAGCAGGTAACCGAAACAACAGCTGGATGGCCTCACGCCTTACACACACACACACGCACGCGCGCGCGCGCACATACACACGGGGCTGCCCGACGCTGCCAATTGTGTCATATGTGATGATCGGGCAATCTGTACTTTGTCGTGTACACTCTGTCCGGATTTTGTCAGAGAAATGACGGTCGGCGGACCGGGATCGTTGGTTTGCCAAAGAAAGAAGGGCATTTCAGCTCATAACGACCCCGGCCACCTCATTTGTCGTGTCCGCCACGATGGTCGTTTCTGGAGAAAGGCCAACACTGCGGCCTGTCCACTGCATGTTGCAGGCCCAGTCTGTTGGTTCGTCCCCAATACCCACATTCGCTGTTGATCAAGGTGACACCAAGCGAGCGTTATTTCATATGGCCCCATGCTGCGTGGGACCGCCAACGATTACAGCAAGCAGACTGCGGCAGAACAACGACAACCATTTGCTGAGAAGACGACAAAGGCTCAGCCTCCAGGCGCCGGTGTCTCGGTTGAGTGGGCTGCCTAGATCCCAGAACGCGAAAGCGCCTGCTGGGTAAGGGAGCCGGGGCAACGGTAATGGCCGTTGTGCAAGCATCACGGCAAGCAAGCAAACAGGCTGACTGTTTGCCAGCGCAACAGCCCTCGTCATGCGGAGTAAGATACAGGGTCAAGTGACCAGGCGTACGCAAGTAAGATATCGACATGTCACGATATATGACTCCTTTGATGGAGGGGAATGACTAGAAGGATTGATGGGAATCTCAGGTTGGGCTTGCATCGCCCTGCCTGAGCCACTTTCTTTGGGTATCAGTTCGCCTTACAGACCAGACCCTACACCGTCTGGAAGGGAGGGGAGGGTGTCCGTTCGGGGGGTGGGTAAAAGTCTGCCGTTGTCATTCCAATCGGAAGCCGTCATTGGTAGGTAGCGTGCATACAACCAACAGGAGGACATTGGGGCCGTTCGGAACGAACATGCAGAGAGCTTGAGCAAGCTCCAGCCCCGAGGGTCGCCATTTTTTTCAGACGTCACAACACATGCGATGCCTGGCTTGCTTGCTTGTAAACTAGGCACAGGTAGGCGGAAACTCGTCTCGGCCGAGAGAGCTGTGCGACGTTTGAGAGGCGCATCCCCGCAAGCGCATACGGCCGATGCAGGCAGCAGGGTATTCGCACGAGGGACACACGCACACACACTGTCTCTCTATCTGTCTCTCGCGTTGTTTTTATCAACACAGCGGAGCTAGTGCTTGACCGGCCTGCACAATATCGATGTTGAATTGGCAGGTGGTGCGCGGGGGACAAGGCAAGGCAGGGCCATGAGGGGGCAGATCGAGAATCCAGCCAACATGGTCCGAAAATCGACGGCCAGCGGCAGCGGCAACGGCAAGCGGTAGCGGTAGCGGCAGCGGGAACGGCATCCGTCAAGGCAACGGCATCTTGTTTCTTTACGATTGCAGGCCGATTGTGGTGCAACAGCTTTGGGTGACACGGCGCGGGGAGAGCGGCTCGGCGGCCCTTGTCCTTGAATTCACCGCCTCACGAAAGCGACTATGGAAGGGCCAGACGAGACGATGTGGCTCTATCGGCGGGCATTGTTGCTTAGATGCTATTATTCCTCGGCGCTCTGATGCAAGGTCTTTGTGGAGGGGGGGCGGTGATAAGCTCCGCGTGGCACAGGAAGCGTATCCGCGTGCCACTCACTCAGCTCGACGTCGTCCAAGCCAACAACGAGGGCAAGGGGAAAAGGAAGGAACAAGATTTAGGATGATCCGTCATGGAAGCCGGCCGACGTCTCGTCTCCCAATGAAAGGCACGGCAGGTAGCCAAGCCAACTGGTTGTGCTGCCGCTCACCGCAAAAACATCGGGCAGCGCGGGGAGCCGGGCTTAGTTCACGGTGCTAGGAACCTAGCAACTAGGTAGGGAGGAGGCGGTCTATGTATTACCGAGCCACAGGGACTGGACGGCCTGGCTGGCTGGGGTTTCCCCCATCCCATGGCCCCTCGACAGTTACGCAGACCACTATCCATACAATACCACGAGTACTAGGCTAGCGTTTGACCAGCCCCCGACCGGTGGTTTGGCGTTTCCATACCACGTAGCTACCAAGTAGGGAGTATGCAGTACGTATACCATACCACGCACAATACGTAGTATGTAATCCCATGTCGACCCCCTGCTGCAGCGAAGCCATGCGACCCAAGTGCCGGGGAGGGGTGTAGTGTAAAATCTTGGGTCATACGGGTGTTTGCACGCTAGGTAGGGTACGGTACGTACGCTGCTGCAACCTCAGTAGCGCGTTGCCTACCTACTAGGTAGGTGGGTACCTAGGTATCTTGCTGTGCCGCCGTGCCTTACATCACGAACATGAGCAGCCTGCATCTCGTTGCTCCCTTCTTTCCCTTGCAAGGCAAAGACCGGGAGCAGCATTGTGGCACCCACATGACTTACTCTGCAGGAGTTCCCGTCCGTCCGTCCGTGTGAGCCTTGCGAGCCCGGGCTTAGGAGCCGGAGCAGCCAGCCTAGACTGACGGGGAGAAAGACCTCTGAGAGGCCGAACAAAGACGATGATGGGGTTTGGTGTCGAGTGAGAGTGGACTAGACGAGCGAATAGGAGACGGCCCCGCGTGGGAGAAACACGGCGAGCGGTGCGGGCATGAGAAAGTCGTGGTGGTGGTGGTGGTGGTGGTGCTGCTGCTGCTGCTGCGCTTCTTTGCTGCGTTTGCATTTTGCGCGACTGTACCTGATGGGCATGTAGCTGCTACGCGGCGGCCATCGACGAAAGGTGCACTGCATCCATTCTTCTGTTGATCCGTCGATTGGTCGGGACCCCCCCCCCCCTTTTTTTTTTTTCTTTCTTTCTTTCTTTTTCTCTCTCTCGCGCACTCGTTGTCTTTTTTGCTTTCTTTTTTCTCCCTCCCCCCCTCTCTCTCTCTCTCTCTCTCTCTCTCTCTCTCTCTCGTTTCTTTTCTTTCCTTTCCTCGCTGGTGGCCTGCAACCAACTACCCACACCCTAATTCCGAACCGGCCCCAAAAAAAAACCCACCCAAAAAAAACCCCCAGTACTTTCGTACCCTCCCTCCCTCTCTTGGTTAGCCTCGTTGCCTCTTGTGAAACCTTTTATTATTATTCTTATTATTAGCTTTATTTTATTTTATTTTCCCACCACCTCCCCTTCCGTTGCCTTTGCTTCCTCTGTTGATCCCTGCCTTCCGGTCTGGCGCCATCGTTCCCCGAGTCTACCACCCCTTGCCCACTTTCCCCATGTACTGAAACTACGTACCTCTCTGTGTAATACGCGGTGGGATGGATGTCGGTCTAGGTAGTAGTTATTGAGTGCGTACACTCCAACTCACTCACTCACTCACTCACCCAATCGCTCACTCCCACAAATCGTGTCGGTCCATCACTCCTTACCGTGCGTGATTTTATCCTTACTGCTCATGCTGCTGCTGCAGTATCACCAGCAGCTGCCTCTGCTGCGTGAGGCTTACCCGAGCAGTATGTACGTGTACACTCCACGTCGGCTCAGGTACTAGCCCCGTCACGCACAAATACGTACTCTAGCTAGGTTCCAATCCACTGTTGTAAGGCGAAAGTTCAAAGCCTTGGTATCTCGACAGGGGTAAAACACCCCTGCCACCCTACACCCCCTTACCCCCGGTCCGACACTCGACCGCGCGCGTCTAGGTACACTTCTCATGTACCTCGATATGGAGACTGCGAAAGGGAAAGAAAAAAAAAAAAGAACCCACCGAAATGTCCTCTGGGGGGGACACCCCTGGATCAGGCACAGGGCTTCTCAGGCCCCACGGGCGTCATGCCGGGCAGTTGGATTCCCTTTTCACCGCGTGGGACTTTCGCCGCCGCATCTCCCTGAATCCCTCCTCCCCGGCGGAACAGGTGGGAGGATCGTCTGGTTGCTTTTTTGCGCTCGACATGTCATGGTCACCGCCGTTCCAATCTTAGATCCAATTTGCTTCTGCGACCCAGGCCATGTACATTACTGTAATGTGTGTACACACATACACTATGGTACGGTACGGTCCCGGTGTCCTGTCCAACCCATCTGGGTCTGGTCTGTCTGTGTCTGGGGTGGCCCTGGGCTTTGACGTCCGTCTGTCTCCTGGTCCTCTCATCATCACGTCCGCGCTCCCTTCATATTAAGTTGTTTGCTTCCCCAGAGCTTGCTCCTTCTCTTCTCATCTGATACTCTCTCCTTCCAAAAGGTAACCAATCCCTCCGCCACAGGTGCCCGGATAGCTTTGGTCTCGCTCCGTCTGCTTGTTTTACCTTTGCTTCTTCTTACCTACCTTTGCTTCTCCTGGTTACATCACCAGCACATCGCAACTAGACCCCTTCTCCCTTTGACGACACTAGCAAAACAGCCTTCTTGCCCACACCGATCTGGACCGCTTGCACCACGATATCCTCCCTCTCCCTCGATTCTTGCTTGCTTGCCCACAGGTCAGGTCGACCTTCTCCTTGCAAAGTCCAGTCTCTTATATATCACGACCCCACCCGCGCATCCCTTGACCTGGCCAACTTTCCGCCGCCGCCTACCGAACACGACACGCCCACACGAACGTCGCACACCGAATCCCGGAATCGCGGCTGCGCATACTACGACGACAACCCGCCAAACATGAAGAGGTCGGGCTACATGACGGGGGGCCGTCGAGCCAGCTCCCCGGGGCGCACCACGAAATCCAAGTTGCCGCCATTCCCAATGCGACAGATGTTTGTTCTTGGTAAGTCGACCGCTGCACTGCACCGCACCGTCTTACACGGAACGCACCTCACCAAAGGCGCAATCGTCGCTGACGGGTTTCGGAAACAGCACTATGCCGGATATGCGAACCCATCGCCTTCATGTCCATCTTTCCCTATATCTACAAGATGGTCGAGGACTTCCACATCACCGAGGATGAGAGCAAAATCTCCGTCTATGCTGGTATGGTGACTTCCGCCTTCACCCTGGCCGAGTTTTCGACTGGCGTCATGTGGGGAAGACTCAGCGACAAGGTCGGGCGCAAGCCCGTTCTCTTGATGGGCCTCTTCGGCACCGCCATCAGCTCTCTGGTTTTCGGCTTCGCCCCGAGCCTTCCCGTTGCCCTTTTTGCGCGGGCACTGGGCGGTCTTTTGAACGGGTATGATCCCCCCCCCTGATCGAGCCTGCGGTTAAAGTTACACGATGCTGACTTGTGCAAAAAAAAAAAAAGCAACATCGGTGTGCTGCAAACCACCGTCGCAGAATTGGTCACGGTCAAGGAACACCAGCGTACGTTCGGGTCCTTTCCCCGGTTACAGATGAGAGACTAACGGACCCCTCCTTAGCCCGCGCATACACCATCATGCCCCTAGTCTGGTGCCTCGGGTAAGTTAGGTTTGCGACGAGCGTGGCCCGACCACCCGACTCGTCAAAGTTCATTGGTCAATGTTTCTGACAGTCAACAGCTCCATCGTTGGACCATTCATTGGTGGCGCACTCGCCAGGCCTGTTGTTAACTACCCTTGGTTTTTCGACGCGGGCACCATTTGGGACCGATACCCCTATCTCCTGCCCAACCTATTCAGCGCCGCCACTGTCTTCTGTGGTGTCATCATTGGCCTCCTCTTCCTCGAGGAGACTCACGCTGAGTGTAAGAAGAGAAGAGACCCGGGTGTCGAACTGGGAAAGCGCATCTTGTCATGGGTGTCTACCAAGAGTTGCCAGATTCCTGTTCGCAAGGCAGAAAAGCAGGCGTTGCTAGACGAGGATGAGCTTCCCGGTTACCGCACGACAGAGAACTCGCCCCAACTTGTTGGCTCTACCTCGGCGATCCCCGAGCCCACGGAAACCCTGGATCTGAGCGACGCCGCAAACAGCGACGAGGTCAATGAGCAGCCGAAAAAGATATTTACCAGGCCTGTCATCCTGAACATCATCTCCTATGGCATTCTGGCATTGTGAGTATTTCGTCCACCTCTTACAGGCCCACAGCCCGCTGACCTCTTCCCCTTAGCCATACCATGACATTCGACCAGTTGTTCCCCGTCTTCCTAAGCACAAAACCCGACGAGCACCCGGATAACCATCTTCCTTTCAAGTTCGTCGGCGGCTTTTCCATGGAGACGGGACCCATCGGTGTTATTCTCGCGGTCCAAGGTGTCTACTCTATGCTCTCTACGGTTTTCATCTTCCCGTGGGTGACCCGACGCCTTGGGCCCCTTCGCCTCTTCAGAATGCTGGCCATCTCGTACTTCATGCTGTACCTGACGACCCCTTACCTGGCCCTCTTGCCAGAGAACTTAAGGATGGTTGGCGTTTACTTCATGGTCATTTGGAAATGCACCTTCTCGACCATGGCCTACCCCAGCAACGCGATTTTGCTCACCAACTCGGCGCCAAGCCTCATGTCCCTCGGAACGATCAACGGTGTCGCGGCCTCCACGGCAAGCTTGTGCCGGGCTTTCGGACCGACCATTTCGGGCTTCATCTATTCCTTGGGTATCCAAACCGGTTACTCGGGTCTTGCATGGTGGACCAGCGGTGTTATCACCATCATTGGTGCCTTCCTTAGCATGCACCTCACCGAGCCTCGCGGCCGGCTGGATGAGCCCGTGAAGGACATCGAGACGGCCGTCGAACCATCCGAGATCGAGGGTCTGTTGGCTCCCCTAGACGCCGAGGACGATTTTGATATCGAGCCCGACACGAGCCGCAGACCGTGACCAACACACGACCACAATCTTTACATCATACCAATATTTGGCTCGCATTCTTAATGCGGGGTCTCAACGACGAAAAGAGGTATTAAAAAAAAAAACAAGACTTTCATCATTTAGCAATCGGAGTTTTCATCCTAGGCATTCATTATCAACTGCAATGGACGACCAAGACATAGACTATCGCTCACGGGACATGACGGGATCGGACAAAAAGAATTTTCGGTATCACGATTTAATTCGGACGGGTCCGGAGAGAGCATGCACGGCATTTTCCTCTACGACTTGTTACTTTTATTTCACCATCTCAATCAGCGGGCTGCATGACGGAGATTTTGTTTCTTATTCGATTTATTACATCTTGTAGGGGGCGTGTTTTGTAACTGGAGCGAGATTCGGCCAGACTTTTTCTTTTCTCTTTTTTCCACTTTTTGTTTTCTGTTATTACACCGGCCAAAGGAGTTGGAGATACCATGGAAGCCCAAGGGACACTCGACAATGGAAAGAGGACGAGGAATCTGTAAATTGGGAGAGGCGCAACAACGCGAAAAGCGGAATGGCATTTGTTTCAGGGAATATCACCAGGGACCGGCCGGGACCTGACATCAATGTACCGAGAAAATAGGGAAGACAGGCGGGACGGCGACAGGGACACGGAATACCTTCCAGGGAGACTACGGTTTTGTTGCATGCGACTTACTCAAGTCCAAGTGAGGATGATCATTTCTTTTTAGGTTTATTAGGAAATTGACACAACAAATTCCTTTCTTGACAACCCTTTGGAACGCATGACTTTCATCACGTAGATAGCCTGTCCCACAACCAGCAGTGAGACTCGGAGGACGTGGCACTCTGTTGATGACTGACACAGGTTCCTGAATCATGGCGATGCCAAGCGGCGAGGCGGTACGCAACGGGAGAATGACGTTGTGCGTGTGTGTTTGTTTCTGTGTTCATTCTATGGCGCATGGAAGCAACGTTGAACGACGATATATACAGGGCGGACATACTGGGGGGGGGGGGGGGGGTAAGATGTAGGCACACTACCAGAGAGAAATCCGGGGTAGAGTTGGTTTCAGACACCTACAGGGGTGGAGGTGTTATTTATACGTGGCCTTCGACCGGATGACGCTTCCGAGCGGTTCTCTGGTAGAGAGGGGAGGGTTCGGCATTGGTTTCCCGCGACGGTGACGGAGGAGTTTGGTTCATCCAGTTGGCGGGTGGGTTTGGCGCACTACCAAACAGGGGGGTGAGGGAAGAGCACCACCCCGTTGGGTTGGGTTGGGTTGTGTTGGGTTGAGATGGGGGTGTGCTGACGGTAGCGGTACCGTGGAAGGCCCAAGAGTGGGTTCGTTCCACGGCAATGCCGTTTTGATACCGGTATAGTGGTATTCGGGATGCATTTTATAGGGCGGGGTGGACGGGCTCAGATAGGGAATATCGGGCGTCCCGGACGTCTCTTGCGGGAAACAGATGGATAACGATCCGGCAAGGGGCGGGCAGAGGATTGGAGCAGGTAGGAGCCAGTATGTCCGACATCCGGGGCCGGCACCGAGAGTGGGTTCGTCTACGGCCTTTCGCCGGTGGAGGGCGACTCGGTACGGACTAAGCGGTTGCTAATTCGGTGTCAACATGTTAATAGTAACGATGTCTGTCGATTGACATCTGACACCGGATGAATCTGTTAATGGCAATCGATACCGGTGGAATGGAAAACTTGGATAAACATGATCGTTGACCCCTCCGTTGATCTGCTGGTCGCGTGCTAAGCTACCTGGGCCGGGGGCCGGGCAGAGGCGCTGGGGCGTGAGCCGGAACTTCGGTACCTTGGAGGGAAGAATTGTGTCGTTCTTTGGCGGGATGGAGGGTGCATTACCAGAACGACCGTAAGTCAATCGAGAAAACGCAGAAACATGACGAAGTTGGCGGTGCCTCAGAGGAGTATGCAAGTACAGAGATCGGTTCTCGCACGTGCGACACAATATTAAGATCAGTGAACGGACTACTTCTACAGTCCTCGTTCGGGGGGGAGGAAGGTGTGCCGTGCCGTGCCTGCCGTCAAACCAAACCGGTCCAGACAAAAAAAAAAAAAAAAGGGGGGGGGGGGATCGGGGTTTATCAGACACCCAGATAAGGATGCTGCGTTTGCGAAGCCAGACAAGCCTATGTAAGTCGTCCAGCTCGTAAAATGTATGCCAATCAAGCAAGCCCGCCGGCAGGGTTCAGGTGCGTCAACTGATACCCGGCGGCCATCACGCCAAGTGGGGGGGGCGCAGCCTCAGAGGGTTCACTCACGGCCGACGGCGTCCGCAGCGCGCGGGGTGAGAAGAGGAGTTTGAGGTTTGCATTCGAAGTTATTGTGTCTAAATGCCATTGAGGTAGATTTCTGGTTGCCTTTGTCAAGTTTTTAATCGTCGAGGAAGCGGAAGTCCATTGTCATCTCATCTGTTCCATGCGCCGCCAACCTCCACTTTCCGTGACAAGCACCTTTTTCTGTTCCTTATCAGCTAGTAAAGATGGATGTTGCCTGCGTCGACGGGGAAAGGAAAATGAAACAAAAACAAAATAAAAATAAAAATACTATCGTAGCCTGCAGATTGGTCACTTATCAATTAACGCGTCCGTCTTGTCACATCCCCGACCTTGCCTTCCCTCTCCTTTCCTTTCCTCCCCTTCTGTTCCCTCCTCCGCCTTGCATTGTTGCCCTGGCCTTCTGCTCTTACCTGTAGATGCGCAGGCAGTTGCCCAGTCCGCATCACACCGCAATGCGGTTACCCGCTCTTTTATTCGCTTCTCGCCCATGGCCCGCAGCCCAGCCCAGCCCCAACCCACCCAGCTCGACGTCGTCTGTGTGTGTGCAAGCTCCCGCTGCCGTCGTGCTTCATTTTTTCATTTAAACTACTACTAGTCTTCAGCGTTCAGACGAGCTGCTGAAGCTCCCTCTTGGTCCTGTTAGCGCGCTCTCCGTCCGTCTCGACTCGTCATGCGCAATTCTGTCCTGGGCCTCGATCAGATCCTCACCTTCCAGAGCGATCCCAGTTGAATGCGCGCCTTTTCTCCGTACATATATAGCCATTATCCTTGGGGACTCGGTCATATTGCCTCGAACCCCCACCCCTTTCTTCTACTATACCTTTGCCTAGACGCCGAGCTCTAGCTGCCCTTACTTAGCGCGGCGTTAGCAGGGGAAAGACAAAACGAGGTCCTCTTCCCTGCTGCCGTCCGTACCACTGCCGAACCATGTGTGGAGCTGTCGCTACGCAAGTCGAGATAGCGTCGCAGTAGCTGTGTATTCCCCGACACTTGGTATGCCTCACCGAAGTCATCCCGCCCTCAACACCCAACTCTCCCAATCGCGCGCGCTCTTCCCGCCAGCCGTCGCTTAGCAATAATCGCTTGCCTCAATTTCCAAAGTGTCGCTTACTGCCCCTACTCCTCATTCGAGTCAGCTTCCCCAACGCTACCCTCCCACCCCTCAATTGTCCCGACCGGCCGGCGGAGGCCTAGAAAACCCAGTCCGACCACAGACCTCCTCCCCCTCTCCTCCGATCGAAAGTCCACCCGTCTGCCCGAAGTGGGAAAAAGGAACGACAATGCCCGCCCACTCGCCGCCCTCTCCATCCCTTCAGCCCACAAAGCGACCGCGTCAGGGCTCCTACGACGCCGACGTATCCCCGCCCGCCTCCGCCGGCATCGACCAGAGCCCGTCCGCCGCCGAACAGAACGATCCGCTCGCCAGCGATGGCGCAGCTTTGGCCGCTGCCGAAAAGCTCGGGGGCAAGGCTGGCCAGAGCAGCAACTTCCGCAACGTCAGCGCCTGCAACCGCTGCCGTCTGCGCAAGAACCGCTGCGATCAGAAGCTGCCGAGCTGCGCGAGTTGCGCAAAGGCGGGCGTTGCGTGCGTGGGCTATGACCCCATCACGAAGAAGGAGATACCCAGAAGGTACGCCGCCGTTGCCGCCTCGGACCGTCCGTCCTGGTGCCTTCGCGCAGCCAGTGGGCGCCGTTATTGTGCACTGGGTTTGCTGACTTGTGCGCTTAAGCTACGTCTTCTATTTAGAAACGCGCGTCGAGCAGCTCGAAGCATTGCTCGCCAGCCATAACGTCCCCTTCCCGCCCGCCGAGAACCTGGAGCTGTGCTCGCGCGTCGGCGCCGACGCCACAAAATGGACCACAGACGCCGCCCCCCCTTCGGCGCGTTCCGAGAGCGTCGACGGGTCCGCTCCCGCGAAGAATAGCATACACCGTCCCGATCTAGAAAAGGCCAAGAAGGCGGAAACCAGTGGTACGGGCATGCTTGATATCGTCAGCCCTTCCAAGCCAAGGTCCCTGGCCTCGGCCTCGGGCGTCTCATTCAACCGTGTCGTCTTCGCCGCTGTGCAATACTCCGTGTCGGACCAGAACGGGACACAGGACCGGACCGGGGCCAAAGGTCTGTCCATTGGCAGCGGAACGACGTCGATGCGGGATTCATTCTTCGGACTTCACACAAAACCTACGATTCGCCCAGCCAACTTTCCAGAGAGAGATGTGGGCATGAGACTCGTGACGCTCTACTTTGAGCACGCGAACCCCCAAATACCTATCCTCCACCGTGGCGAGTTCATGCAGATGTTCGATCAGGCGTATACCAGCCCGAGCGGGCCGCAAGGGCCTCGGGAGCTGTACATGCTGAACATGGTCTTCGCGATAGGGTGCGGCATAATCCTGGGCGAGCCTGTGAAGCCCGAGGGTTCGGGTGCGGGGCCTCGCAATCCTGCAGAGGCGAGCAATTTTGGCCAAGCCCAGCCGGAGGAGTACCACGCGAGCGCCCTCGTACATCTCGAAGCTTGTCTCGGTAACAGCGGCGGTGGCTTAGAGGTTTTGCAGGCTGTTCTGCTGTTGGCTAACTTTGCGCTCCTGAGGCCAGTGCCTCCCGGCCTTTGGTAAGTGATGTTCAGATCAAACTGATCCTCTGGCGATGTATGATGTTAATAAGTCCTTCCAGGTACATCATCGGCGTAGCTGTGCGTCTAGCTGTGGACTTGGGTCTGCACTATGAGGACGGCAGCGACGTAGAAACGGCTATGCTCGACCCTTCTGGCAAGGTAAAGGATGAGAACGGCGACACGGGCGAGGCGAAAAACGCCCAGTCGCGCGAAAGGGGCAGACGGCTGTATATCCGGGATATGAGGCGGAGGTTATGGTGGTGCACGTACTCCCTGGATCGCCTGGTGAGCACTTGCGTCGGGCGACCCTTCGGCATCAGCGACCAGGTCATCACCACCGAGTTTCCCTCGCTATTGGATGACCAGTACATTACGCCGTCCGGGTTCTTGGAGATGCCCGCTAGTTCGTCTGAGCCGTGCTACAAGCACGTAGCGTATCATTACTTCAAGTTGCGGCTGCTGCAATCCGAGATTTTGCAGGTGCTGCAATATAATCAGACGCAGGTCGTGCGGGCCTCCGGTCAGAACCTGACCAACTCGGATATGCACACCCGTCTACCATCTCCGTTCCTTGTCGGGTTCGACTCGTTCCGCTCGTGGCGCATCGACATCGATCGCAGGTTATACCAGTGGAAGAACTCGGCGCCGACGAGGGAGGAGACGGGCGTGGCGTTCTCGACAGAGTTCTTGGAGCTCAACTACTGGCAGGCCATCATTATGCTCTACCGCCAGAGCCTGAGCGTGCCCGCCTTGTTCGAGGGCGAGTACAACCCATCCAACGAGGTGAACAGTCCGACGGCGTTCCAGGCGGAGCTGCGGGAGGACGAGGACAGGATCTATCTAAAGGTGGCCGAAGCTGGGCAAAAAATACTGCGCATCTACCGCCAGCTTCACCTAAGTGGGCTGGTCAGCTACACCTATCTTTCGACACACCATCTGTTCATGGCCGGCATCTCATACCTCTACGCCATTTGGCACTCGCCCATCGTCAGAAGCCGACTGGTAAGTGACTTCCCCATCTTGGCGAACCGAACGTGGACAACTCTGACGGGACGCAACAGACCATGGACGAAGTGGACTTTACAATACTGGCCGCCAAATCAGTCTTCACTGACTTGATCGACAAGTGCCCTCCTGCCGAGACCTGCCGCGATGCCTTTGACCGGACAGCAAAGGCCACCGTCAAGATGGCCAACTCGACTGGCGGCTTCGGCTCGGTGCCCCCGCGTAAGGTACGCGAGAACAGGTTCGAATGGGGCCCCGCCCCAAGCGATGGTGCATCGATGCCGGGCGCTAGCAACCCCCGGCGCCGCCAGCAACACCAAGGCCAGCAGAACAATTACCAGATGGACATGGCGCTATCCGATACTCTCTCATCACCCAGCCTTTCTGTTACCGGAGACCTGCCTCCGCGGAGCTCGCCGCGCACTGCCGACTTCAGCATGATGGCACCCGGCCAGGGAAGCCCCTCAGAGATTGACTCCACCTTCGTCGCCTCGCCGCTGGTCCCTCGCCGCTTGGCAGCCGAGCGATCGAGCAGCGGCGCCTCGTTTCTGACCCAGAAGCAGCAGGGAGGGTCATTCAACGCGGGCGAGTACTCAGACATCCAGTCCATGGATTTCTTCCAGAGCCTGCAGGGCAATCCGAACGGGGAGCTTGGCGGGTCTGGTGACGTGACGACGCCGCAGCTTGACCTGGGGTTCGGTATCAACTGGGATAACATGCACCACGATTTCAGCGACGGCCAGCAGATGAACATATTTGACGGATTTTTCTTTGGCAGCCAGCAGCAGCAACAGCAGCCTCAACAACAGCCGTCGGATCAGCAGCAAGCTCCCACCGGGAGCGGAAATGCGAATTGAAGACCGAGGAGGTCGTGAGCATGTCCAACGACTTTTTGAAGTAAAAATCCTCCTTCGGCGCTGCTTCCATGCGGGCGTTGCGGATATATATGCGAGCGGATCTACTCCCCGTCCGTGAGACATGTCCATTTACACGTTGTTTTTAAACAATACATATATACTAAAGGAACACGAGTGACGGCGGTAACAATACGCCAGGGAGGAGGGTATGATTGTGTGAACGAGAATCAGCTCGGAAACACGGCCATGGAGTTCATCGACTTGAGAGAGAAGGACGAGGGCTGCTAGATAGAGCGGTACATACAAACCAAAATTGGGGGTTAGGGGGACAGACCGGGACGTGAAAAAAGGAGGCAGTTTTCGAGGCATTCTGTGTTGGTATACCCAAAAGACCGGGGAGCGAAGGCGAAGGACGATGCCCGAGAGGATGAGGATGAGGAGGCATGGCGTGGCTGGCGTGACGGAAAGAACAGGCATGCTGTTGGTTGATTGCGTGGGTCACGGCGATGCCGCACCCGGTGCGAGCGACTTTGTCAGCCTTGAGAAGAACGATCAAGCCCGTCAGCGTTTCTTCCAACCGTATTATTTCTGCCCTCTGCGCAGGTTGTAGAAAAGCTATGCTCATCTTTCCTGCCGTGTAGTCGTCACTCATACAGCCCTCCTGATACTGGTCGAATAATCATACAATGAACAAACATCTTTCTCAGCCATCCCTTGCCCATGACTAAATTACCAGGATCATCAGCATCACTCGAGACCATCCAGTAACTCTTTAAGAGTACAAACGAGACATTTCTAGTCCCTCTTCACCTCCTGGCTGCTGCCCGTGCCATTGGGGGTGTTGTTCACGGCAAATTGCTGGAAGAGGAGGGTGAGAGGGTACCCGACGAAGGCACCGACCACGCACAGGGCTGTCGCGAACAGGGTCCAGACATGCCATGCCCAGTAGCCAAAGAATGGGACGAGGAACTTGAGCCACTCGCCAACCTGGTAGTGGTCCTCCTGGCTCACGATGAACTGGCGCTGGCGGTTGCCGACGGTGTTGGAGTCGCCGTAGCCGCGGGGTAGCAGGTTGCCATTGGCGTCGAGGGTGCGGGTCTCGAGGCGGAGGACAACAACGAAGTCGACAGGCGCTTTGTAGAAGGGCACGAACCAGAGGCGGAAAGTTTGGCGCATCTTTACGTAGAGGAGATTGGTCTTTTGGTCTTGGACTGTGAGGCAGTCAGTATTGTGCAAGGAGCTCGAACTCGTGAGATGGACAGTCCAACTGCTACGTACCACAAGACTCAATTTCCATGTCGATATTGGGGCTCAAAATGCGGTACCAGCGGTAGATCATGAGGATGAACCAGCGCGAGTTGATGGTGAAGAGGAATGGGATCTGAGTGTTACCGAAAGACGGAACGTGACAGAAGGGGTGGGTGAAGGCGGCATCCTCGGCAAAATTGGAGTAGAGTGCATTGAGCTGCTTCTCCGGGGAGCCCTGGACCAGGTCCCGAATGACGGTCTTGATCTCCTTCACTGTGGTGGATGTGTTAGTGGGATGAAGCGAGCTCAAAAGTTACGAGAGGCTCAGCGATTGCGATATATTGCACTCGGCGATGGGTCGGAGCCACCGTTGGGTTTGGGGCTAGGTACAGCCGCATATCTTGGCTGAAGGGATCTGCGACTGGGGCCATGTGCAGGTGGTGCGTGGGAGTTGTTCTGTTCAGGGAGCAGACGACATGCGTACCTGGATGATCCATCTTGCGCCGTGTCAACTAAGAATTTATCGTATCGTTAACAGTGAAATACGATCAATGGTGTCGAACTGCCGACAACGCGTCTGTCTGCTGGTATCAATCAAGCCAAAGAAGAGTGTTTGTCGATTCGACGTAGCCGCACTGAGCAAAAGACGATTGTAGGTTGGAAGATGAACAGCCAGAGAGGAGGGAGGAAAGCCGAATGTTAAAAGGAGGAGGTCCCGTACCCGCTAGCTGACAGCTCTGGTGAAATCGTGGGGGGGGCGGGCAGGAGCTATGGCGTCTCACAAACAACAGCTTCCGAGGCTACTTTTAGTGTCGATGATCAGAAAAGGGAAAGAAAGGAAAGGAATTGGGGAAAGCGCCTCTCGACATTACTGATAGGTCATGTGGTTGGGAGGGGGAACCTTGACTTGAGTCCTTGACCTGATTCCGCTGCGAAGAAAGCTGTGAGTTGCCCTTTCCCCAGGAGGCCGAAGCTCGTAGGTGATGTCATTCTGAAACTATTCTGGAGCCTGACGTGCGTTCATTTGTCCCCTCTAAAACATCGTCTGGGGAAAGCATGTGAAATGTGACTCCTGCATTGTTATTGGCCAATCCCACGGGGCTCCACCTGCAGGTTGCTGCTTGGTTTGGGCCAGACATGACAGGAAAGCTCTTCCTTCCCGGACCATCGTCAAAGGGGGTCGCATTCCTCGCACCTGCCGGGAGGTTTGTATTTCATTGTGGGAATAAGCAGGCGACAAGACGCGCAGCTTTGGTGCTATTGAGAGGCTACCACTTCTAACCCTGCCGCAAAGACTACCACTCGAGTACCTACTAAAACACAGATTAGACAAAAGCAAAAAACCTGACTTGTGTTGTTCATCCTGTCTTCTCAAATACAGTGCACCCCTCAAAGATTCACTGGACCCTTCATCGCTGCCTTCCTCGCCCATCTCCATCTGGTCCAGCCGTCTCGAGAGGCGTGGGCAAAGCCGACCAAGCGGAAACCCTTTCGTGCGCACAAGCTCCCGAGGCTGCACATCAGAAAGCATAGTTGCCTTGCAGCAAGTCAACCATGATCATGGGATCTGTGGATCAGCCATATTCGGGAAAAATCTAAGACCGGCATTCCGGGGTAACGGAATGTCATGCTTCGTATTGAAACCGAACACGTGCTCCCGCCATCCCTCCCGTCGTTTACATGAACAGTACGGGGAATGACCCTCCAGTCTTCCATCCGATCTCTCCTTCCATCTCGCTTCGGCGTACAACCACCCGTGACTCGTTAGATCCGACATTCGTACAGTATTCGCTCATCGCTTTTTCCATAAAAATCGCACTTGCAGCTCTTCACCAGGACGCACGAACGTTTGCCCTGCGCCTCATAGATACATTACAATACGGCCTCAGCAGTAAAGCGGTCTCTCGGGGAGACAAAAGAAATATAAAGTAAGATAGAAATCTCATCCAGATATACTCGCGCCAACTTCAGTAATCCCGACTCCGCCGCCGACTCTCGCCTCGGTGACTGTGTCTCCGCGAGCTGCTGTGCCGCCGTCGCCTCCTCTCCGGCGTGTGCTCCTCAATCACAACCACCTCGTCTTCGTCGTCTGTCATAACTGTTGGGGGCGGCCGGCTGGCTCTGCGTCCGTGCATCATCGGCGACGCAGCTTCGACGATGACCGGGCCCGGTGGCCTGCTGATGCTGTCTCTCTCCCTGACCCTCACTTCCTCCGTCGCAATCACTCTCGCACGAGGGCTGCGGTGTCTGTGGTGGCGATGACGGCTCTTGGAGCGCCGCACAGAGATGGCGGAGGCTGTACCGGTGTACACGGACGAGGATGAATTGTCGACCGGCCGGCCAACATTAAGGCACGTGTACACCATCCACAGGACGAGCAGGAAGCCGGCGACGGCGCCCAGGGTGATGCCGGCTATCGCGCCGGGGCCGAGGCCAGAGTAACCGCCGTAGGTGGCCGGGACCACGACCACGCCGTCAGTTGTTTGACGATGGATGACAGGCATCCTGTGTCCAGCCGTGCTGCGCTTCGGGAATGACGTAGGCAGGCTGCACAATGGTGTGGCGGCGCGTCGCAAAGCAAGCGCTTGCAGAGATGGCGTGATAATGGCTTCGAAGGCCGAACGGTAAGACTGTCTCGCACAGGCTATCGCAAAGGTCGTTGTACAGTACTACTGCGCGGGCAGGCGGCTGTAGGTCGTGATGCACGCGAAGACGTTGGACGAAAGCACAGGCTGGCGGGTGTGGTCGTGCTGTGCGCGGCGTGCCTCGGTATTCTGGTTAGATCCCGTCGGCCGCGACGTTGCAGTGTTGCAAAGCCTAAGACAGAACCCGGGTGGCTTGGCGGGGAGGGGCGTCGAGATGTTGACGCCGCCGAGCTCAATCAATCCCGAAGATGATGGCGCGAATGCTCGGACCAACAACAGCATGCGCGCTGGCAGGGTTGGCGAGCGATGCGATTTGGGGGGGGGGGGGGCAATATGGGATGAAGGCTGGAGGAGTCAATTGTTCGGCTGCGCGAGAGGCGGGAGAAGAGAGGGATGGAAGGAAATAGATGGATGCCAAACTGGGAGGACGGGATGAGTGAGAAGACTGCCTAGGAAGGCGGGATGGTGACCACAATTGTGATTGGAGCGCTGCGCTATTGGTTGCATCTGCACAACACCACCAAAAACTCACGCTCGCATTTGCACTCGTCCGTCCCTGTTACCTACTCATCGCGACAGGCATACTGACATACCTACCTAGGCATAACGGCGTCTGGAGAGCCCCGCCCGGTCAGCCCACTGCAACCCGGGCCGATGCAAGGGGGGGTCGTCGTCGCTGCGCGGCAACCAGCCAACTCCCCCCCCCACTTGCCTTGTCTTCGGCGATCTCGGTGCGAGAAACTGTTTCGTTTGACTTTGCTTTGGAAAACAGCGTTTACCTTGCCAAACCCCGCCATACCCAGGGTTTTCCCATCAGCAATTCGCAGCCGCCAGATACAAGTACATGACCAATGACGCTTCAATTGACATCGGGGACGGGCATATCTCAATGCTGCACAGGGCTCTTGTCATTTATTGCTGCTCAATCCCGGGATGTCCGCAGTATCTCAGAAGAGTCCCTAGATATGTGCCGGGAACCCTTTCCCAAGAACATGCATAATCAGCAGGGTAAATGTTCATGAAACATCCATTTACAGACAGCATTCCCGCCCCCATGCATAAGAACAGTAAGGTTCACCCGACTCCTAGGCAGGCACCGTGAGGACGAAGAGCTCGCCAGTAGAGTCGCTGACCATGAACAGCCTGCCCTCTTTGTCCCAAGCTAGTCCAACAGGTCTGAAGCAGCTCCCGGGGCAGACAGCGTTGTCGCTGTTCCACGCAACCCTGGCCTCGGCAGTCTTGCTGGTTGATGCAGCAGCGGGCTGTCCGTCGACACCAAATTCGATCTTGCTTAGGCGGTAGCCATCAGGGGGTTGTCGGTTCCTGCAAACATTGTCAGCATTCTCCCGAACACGACCATGTGTGGCTCCGAAACTTACCAGCTGCCGTGAAAGGAGATGTAGGCAGATCCTCCGTCGGGGTGGAACTTGATGTCCAGAGGCGCCGTGTGGGCAGTGAAGGTGAGACGCGGAGGAATTGGAACCGTCTGGCAGTACTGGTCTGTAATATTGCCTGATGGGCTTCCCTGGATAACTTGGCTCCCCACCTTCACGTCTGGCACGCCGGTGATGGTGCTGGTCTCCCAAACAGCAAAGCAGTGGGGATAGCCATAGTTGGCCCCCTTCAGGGTGTTGCGCGCCGCCCTGTAGCTGCCGTGGTAGTTCAGTTCCTCGCCAGGATTCTCGTTGTGGACATCCACGCCGCTACGCTCCATGTCGTCCAGGGAGTTTTCGACCGACCACTAAGATGAAGTCAGCTGGCAGCCATCTTCCGTTGGCCGTATCAAACACATACGATGCCGCCGTCCTTGGGATTCTCCCCGACGCCGACACTGTTACGCAGTCCCCAGCCAAAGACTTCGCCGGAGGTGTAGGGCACGGGACCGTCTGTGAGCTTGGTCAAGTCAAATGCACGGATTTGGCTCCGGCCAGACGAGGCATCGGCCGTCGGAAGGTCGAGGTTCGGGGCAGATCCACGAGAAACGAGCAGTACATTCGGCTTGTCCTTGGGGATCAACAGAGTACGGGTTTGATGGTATCCGGTCTGTTCCATGTCGTTGATGATAGAGCGAGCTTGCCCGACGGTGCCAGCAGCGGCGTCGTAGGGATAAGCCAATACGTCCGTGGGTGTTGACGCGTAGATAGTATTGCCGTCGGCAGAGAGTGCAATCCCGTGAGTAAGCTGGACGGGTGTCAGTGAATCGCTACTAGAAAGGCATCTAGATGATGAAGCTGGTTGGTTGCCTACGTTTCCGTTGGGAATGAGTTGCTTCTGGGAAGCCACGCAGACATTCACGCCGCCATTGTCTGTGAGCTTGACATATCGAATACCAGTGCCACCTTGTTCAACGATGAGCAGGTTGCCTAGGCTATCAAACTCAAGACTGCGAGGTTGGCTGAGCTGGTTCAAGATGAGTTTCGCGGAGTAGCCAGGAGCGAGATGGGGTTGCGAGACGGGCGTCAGGTCGGCGCATTGAGCTGTAACTGCTGGCAGCAGAGCTACGCCCAAGGCCGCTACCACTACGACGAGGGACTTGACGGATGCCATTGAGGATCTACACTGGGACAGTGGAATTGCTGTCAAATGTTGCATAGCCGTCTCCCGATAATCTCGTGGGATGCTGAGATGGGCTGGAAGACAACGGTCGAGCCTGTGGCCTCCAGAGGTAGAACATATATGGAGCAAGGGATTGATGCCTAATGCTCATGCAAGCAAGAGCCAGTGTTGGCAGAGAAACTAGGAAGGAGACACGGCGTGCTTCCTGCTTTATCACATGGCGGCCAAAGACCAGGGCAGCCTTCAAATGTGCTTGGGATGGCTCGACAGGGGCGGCAGATCATCCTTCTTCGTCCGCTCTTGCCTGCCGCAATGGAGACGAGGTACCGATATCTGCAAGCTTCTTGACGTTCCCCTGGCAGACCGAAAGCGGGGATGGTGGTTCATCGCTCTTGGCCATTATATCTCCTCCTCCTCCTCCTCCTCCTCCTCCTCCTCCTCCTCCCCACTCTGCAACATAACCCTGCTTCCCGCGGCTTGCAGTCAGGGTTCGCAGCAGAGCCCATATGAATAAGGTATGACGACGTTCAGTATCATGCTGAACCCCCTTCATTCAAGTCGGACCATTTAGCCACATAGCAAACGTGTTTCTCTTCTCCTGTAATGCAATCGACCGAAAGACGCCCCGGCCCAGGCAGGTGCACAAGCCTGAGAAACTTGTTTGTATTGGTTGTCTGGTTTCTTGCTGCTAGACCACTTCTGCATCGCCAAGTCCAACCACGCCGTACGCGATGCAACGAACTGCCGGCGGACAACTTCCCATCACGGCAGCTCCCAAGGCGGAACGGAGCAGGGATGCATAAAGGAAGGTGCATCCACCCCCAGACCAACTCCAAGACCTGCACAACGGTCATTTTGGCAGGGGACAGAGCAGGTAATAGTCGTCACTTTTTATAGGCTATCAAATATGACAAAACGAGACAAGGTCTTAAAGGGCTATCTTGATGAATCGTCGATGGCAGTGGCTCATGTGAAGCCAGCTGACGTCGATCGCCTTGGCAAAATTCTGCACGCTGGGGTAACTTGGGAATGAGGAAAGCGGTTGTGCTCGAGTGATCGGCTCGGGTCAGTGACGCGGCGTGAACGTGTACGCTTCTCCGCGATTGGGATTCTTCCCTGGATCAACAATAGCCGTTATATTAAGGTTGGTTCCCGCGAAGGTTGCGGAGCTCTATATAATTGGGTGACAACCGACGTGTTAATCACTAGACGTGCTGGTTCGGTGCGGGGGAGTCTCGATTTCCAATCTCTTTAAATGACACGAGCAGGGGGAGGCCTGACGAGGTGGAGGAGTTAGTATTCTTGGCAACAATGTTGTGCATTCTGCCGATTGGATGGAGATATTGTTGCGCAATTGATTAAGCAATGATGAACGGCTCGAGATAGCGCGTGGAAAAGAGCGGAAAGTCTTTAGGTGAGCAAAAAACATCAGATGCCTGGGTAGGTACGGACGGTTCTCTCGCCCGCATGATGAGCGGTGAGCCAGCCCATCTTGTAGTCCGACTTACGCTAGCCTTTCCTTTCATTGCCGGTCCTCTCCAGTCACACAGCAAATGGACATGACGCATTTCAAGAGCGTCATAGAGCCGGTCCAGAGCCTTTGATTTCGCCGTAACTGTCTTCGTCTCCCGAGCCCGTGTGGACCTCGTGTGCTTATAGAGCAAGGCAGTCCGCCTTCACACAGCACCTCGGCGTGATGGAAAAGTCCGGCGTGATGGAAAAGCCCGCCGTAATCCCCTGCCCACCCCGAAACGGCTCGGCCCAGCGGAGGTCAGCGCTCGACCCCTCGAGAAGTGGGTGTTCGTCTCAACATCGTCCCCAACATGCCAGATCTCCTCTCCGGAAAGACTCGCTTAAGCAGAGTGGCTCTTCCAGCGACTCAACAAGCCAGTACTGGTCCCTTTCCAATGCTGCTGCCTCCCCGCGGAGACGACATCGCACACCGACTGACCGACCATACGCCCCGGCTGGGCAGAGGGCTACATGTCAGTGCGACAAGGTTACACCAGTGTGATGTATAGCATGACGTCCACAGGTGTGCAAAGGCCATGTTTTACAACCACTAAGGTACTAAGCTACAGTTTGCAAGGCGCTCCCTTCGCGAGGTCGCACAGGTATGTCTTAGATTCACGACTTACGTAGAAAGTCAGCCCGGCCAAAGCTAGGCAGGCCCTCTGCCTGAATCGACACTGGAGTGCCCATCAGATCGGTGTGGATTTCGTCCCTGGACGTAAGGCCAGACCGACCTGGACCTCGTAACACGGCTCCGTAGGTAACTGTAACTGAACCACTAAACAGCGTCCGCGGAAAGGTCACCTGTTGACGCGGGGACATCGCGTCGTTCGGATTCGAAGGCGTCGCTGTGGCTTGCCCTAAACCTCAAAGGCGGGTTACCTGCAGAGGGACGGCGTGCAACACGCCCCCCGTCACAGCCGTTCGGTCTTTGTCGGTGACTCGCACAAAAGACCCTCGACTGGTCTGCACAGGGCCGGGAAGTTTAGACTGGCCTTCGTCCGTGTGGGATCGGTATCCTGTACAAGTAGCCAAAAGCGCCTCTCGCGTCTCCACTCCCTTCTCAACCAAATTCGGAAGTTTACTGATAATTAAAGGGCGTAATGCCGCTGCATGGAGGACTATCCCAGCCATCAGGTTCGTTATATAAAGTACCGTCCATATATCCTGAACAATCTGTCTCGACCTTTACACCCTCCATCCCATTGAACAAGCCGCATCGTGCATTGCCGCAAACAAATCCTCGTCATGGCCACTTCCGAAGATCAAGAACCCAAGCGGACTTACCGCGGCAATTGCCACTGCGCCGCCTTCGTCTACGAGGTCGATACTCATGAAATCAAGAGCCTAGGCGAGTGCAATTGCAGCATCTGTGTCAAGAAGGGGGCTCTCTGGATCACGCCGCCCCGCGAAAACTTCCGCTTCGTCAAGGGTGCCGAGAGCGAGCTTTCCAGCTACAAGTTTGGGCCGGGACAGATGATCCACAAGGTGACGCTTTCAGCAACAACCCCCGCGTGTTGAACCGTAAGGCTCACTTTGGTACTTGCAGTTTTGCGGAAACTGTGGTACCGCCGTTATGGTGGACTTCCCCAACGGGCCACCGTACATGAAGATGGCTTTAAATGTAAGATGAGGACGGACGACTCGGTTGTATGGCCGACCTTGCGATCTGGGCTGACAATAGTGCAGGCACGCTCGATCCAAGACCTTGACATCGTCGGACTAGAGAGGAGACCGTAGGTCCTCCATCACCAACCCGGATCTTTCACCCTGCTGACCGCCGTGAGCAGTGTCAACGGCGCAAGTTGGGGATCCAAGTACGAGGTCCCAGCCCATAAAGGTCCGAACCCGACAGCCGAGGTTGAGGGGGGCAAGCTCTACATCGGAAGCTGCCACTGCGGTGCGGTCACGGCGGCCGTCACAAGCAAGCCCATCGACGAGACCTATGAGGACAAGATTATCGAGTGCAATTGCAGCATCTGCGTGAGAGTAAGCCGCCATGCTGATCGCGCATATGCGCACCGCACGCAAGTGATGTTGACCTTGATCACAGAACGCGTACATCTGGCTTAAACCCGGCGCTGACCAGGTCGTGCTGTCGGGAGATGACAGCAATATCGGCCGCTATGTCTTCTCCAACCGCATCCTCGCAAAGACCTTTTGCAAGACCTGCGGCGTCCCACTCACCAACCAGTGGAACCCACTGACGGAGGAGGAACGGAATGCGTTGAGTAAGGAGGCACGTTATTGGCACGGCATCTCCAAGAACATGCATCCCGTGAATGCTCGGATACTGAATGGATTGGATCTGAAAAGTCTCAATGTCCTTCATGTAGACGGCAAGACTGAGTATCAACCGGGCTATGTGAACCCATGAACGGTTCGAGCGAGATTGGTAGTGAATAAGGAGTGGGGTGCATGCCGTTGGGTCCGTTTCCGCTGGGTGTAGCAGTTATCAAGCTTTCGGTTTTCGATTCGTATGGGTCCAGATAGGATTGCCGTCATCGTCGAACTGGGCCCACAGGAAGAACGAGCAGCTGTCCTTGCCGGGCACATTGCCCCCATGGCACATCCAGAAGTACTTGCCATGATTCTCCTTCTTCCGCTGCACGACCCTTAATACGCACGGAATGCCGCAGTCGCACTTTGGCGTGTGGCGCGGGTGCATTTCGGCCCTGTAGTCGCGGTAGGTGACGTTGATGCGCTTGTTGCCGGCGACGGGGTGCGGGTCGATCGACTGCGCCGGCGCGATGCTGTGCTTCCACTCCTCCTGCATCTCGGCGTGCATGACAAGCAGCGAGTTGTGTGGCAGATGGATTGAAATCTGACCCTCGGCGTCGGCGTCCTCGGCCGAGTTGCTGCTGCTGCTGCTGCCACCGCCGTCTCCATCCTTGGGAACGATCCGTCGCACGCGGAACTCTCGTGCGACGCCCAGCGATATCGACCCAATGACGGCACGGGGACCGAGGTAGGTCAGCTGGTCGCTGTGCCACCCGACGTTCTGCTGCGGCCCGTCGTAGCAATTGACAAATGCCGAGTTGGGGGCCCACGATTTGGGGGACTGAAACCGTAGTTTCTTCCCTCCCGGGTAGCGAGTCCTGATCCTCTTTTGTATCTCCCGGTTCACAGCCTCGGCGACTCTGGGCTTGACCTTGACGAGCTGCGGCGTGATGCGGCGGACGTCGCTGAGTTTGGCGCCGTTGTACAGGTAGTCGGTCTTTTGCGCCTGGATCTCCTCGTAGCTCTCGACATAGAAGCTCGACGTGTGCGGGCTGGCCACGACGTTGTCAAACAGCTTGAACGTCACGTTCTTCTCGAAGGACTCGGCCTCCGTCATGAGCTCGCGTAGGAGGTCATCCGCCTCCTCCGGCGGGAGGAAGCCGTGGATCACGGTACAGGGCGTATGCTCGGCGATGTCTACTGGGTCGTACAAGTGAAGAGTGGCCCCCTTCCTAGATATGAGCTTCTTCTTGGCCGGCGAGCCCGACCCCGCGTCGACGCCTCCAGACTTCACGGCGAAACGTCGCAGGGAGATTTGAGCGCCAGTGACTCCGCTGGTCTTCTTCGCGAGGCTTGTTGTTTGCAGAGCTTCGAGCGACTCTGCAACCGAGCCGTTATGCGCCAGAAGGACATCCAACAGCACTTCTTGGTCAATTTTTGGGTGAAGCGATGAGAGAATCGCCAACTTCACCTCTGTAGTTTCATCGTCATCGACCTGTTTTCCCAAAGCCGGACTCAGCTTGCGCTTCTTCTTGACGAGGAAGGACTCCATGACGTCGTTGACAAGTGCATGTGATGTTTGTCGGTCGTCGTGCACAGAATTGTCGACATATGGTGATGTACACTACATCAGGGTCGTGAAAAGTAGGAGGCTTCAACCTCAGCAGCGAAACCGTCACTCCACGGTCAAACGCCATTTTCTCCAAATGTCTTCCCAAGTGCGTTGCGAGGAGGCGCGTGTGTGGCGCCTGTTCACGTGCTCGGCCTCCCGGGATGAACCCCTCAAACGTGGGCCCCGATAATCGCATCTCCCAGTGCTAGTATACAGAGAGAGGTATTGCCCCGCCATCCACTGCCTGGGCCCCTCCTCCCACTGTCCACCGGTCTGCCGAGGTACCCCGGATCGGCGTTACATCACCGCCCCGGGCAGAGCTATCCCGCCCACGTTCATATGCTTTTCTGTACCGTCCGTGTGTCCGGTCAGTATGCTGCACAACCCCCTCCCATTCTGAGCAAACAAAACACTACACGGGCCGCAGTTCGCATCAGGTAGCCATCGCATTCTGCCCGCCATGGCCCCGATGCTCGAGTTCCGCACGCAGGGCTTCAACCCGTACGCCGTCAAGTACTCGCCCTACTACGACTCGCGCATCGCTGTTGCGTCATCGGCCAACTTTGGCATCGTCGGCAATGGCCGCGTGTTTTGCCTCGCCCTGACGGCACGGGGCGTCGAGGTCGAGACGACGTGAGTTTCCCCCCTCTTTGCCCCCTTCCCTCGGTTCACTTGAACAGGTGCTAAACACCCCTTGACCGGCCCGCCAGGTTCGACACGAACGACTCCCAATATGATCTCGCCTGGTCCGAGATCAACGAGAACCAGCTCGTCGTCGCCTGCGGCGATGGCTCCATCAAGCTCTTCGACCTCGGCGTCAAGGACTTCCCCATCATGAACTTCCACGAGCACAAGCGCGAGACTTTTTCCGTCAACTGGAGCCCCATCACGAAGGACACCTTCGTCTCCAGCTCGTGGGACGGCACGATTAAAGTGGTATGTCCACCGCACACCAAGGCACCGTCTATGCTATCGCATGCTAACTCCCGTCCCAGTGGTCTCCGACCCGCGAACACTCCCTCCGCACCCTCCCCGTCGGGAACTGCACCTACTCGGCTTCCTTCCAGCCCTCGAACCCGCACGTCATCTCCGCCGTCTCGTCAGACTCCCAGATCCGCATCTTCGACCTCCGCACCCCCGCCTCGTCGCGCTACCACCTGACCTCCATGATCCCCGTCCACGCCGCAGGGCCCTCCTTCCCCTCCGCCGCGCCCGCCGAGGTCCTCACCCACGACTGGAACAAGTACCGCGACACCGTCATCGCGACGGGCGGCGTCGACCGCGCCGTGCGCACGTTCGACATCCGGAACCCGACGGCGGGGCCCCTGTCCGTCATGCAGGGGCACGAGTACGCCGTCCGCCGACTGGCGTGGAGCCCGCATGCCAGCGATTTGCTGCTGACGGCGAGCTACGACATGACGGTCAGGCTGTGGGATGACCGGTCGAACGCGCCGCCGGCGGGGCCGCCGGGCGGAGCGCAGATTGGCGCGCAGGTCGGCATCATGAACAGGCACACCGAATTCGTTGTCGGCGTGGACTGGTGTTTGTTTGGCGCCGGCGGGTGGGTAGCGACGGTCGGCTGGGACGAGAGGGTTCTTCTCTGGGACGCGAATGCGCTCCTGGCCGGCCGGTAAGAGCGGGGGCGAGCGGCCGGTCGGGTTCGTGCTTTACTGGTGCTGAAGGTGCTCATCTCCAATGGAAGCGCGTTTTCTTTCTCTGGCTTCCTTGCCAGGGCGGCGTTCGGAGGGTTCTCGGCGGCGGGGCGTGTATGATCGCTTGAAAAGAGATCGGATTGAATAAGCGCTGCAAACAGCATCCATCGAATGGCGTTTTACGGGGCGGTACTGACATTATACTCGAGGGAAGATTTTCTTGGACCAATATGGGAAAAAGAACCATCTTTACTGTGGCAGCGTATGGTGATGTCTTAGTCACGCACACACACACACACACACACACACACACATACGCACGCACACACGCACGCACAAATATACAAACATCACATATAAAAGCAGAGGACCAAAAGCCCTTTTGAAGAAGAGATTCAGGGGTTCAATTATACTCCGGATTTTTTTACATGGCCAACCCAGTTCGTGCTCGTCTTTTCTTTTCCCCTTTGGTATACAGTGGCTCAAGCCCGTCCGTCTGGGCTCAACCCGTTCTAGTGATGGTGGTGGTAGTACAAACTCAAGACCCCCGTGTCGCAAAGCAAAGCCGTTCTTCCGTGCTCCTTACAAAAAGTGATATGATACAAGAAAAGGGGGGAGGGGATGGTGTACCTGGAAGAGATAGTGTGGGTATGACATGTCTAATTCCGCGCCGAAGTCGTCAAACGTCGTGGTAGCAGCAGACCTCTTTCGTTTATCGGAGGCTTTCTCCTTCTTTCTCGTCACACTCGCACTAGACACCTAGAAAGAGCTCCTTTCGCGTCTGTCGAAATCACCGCGTCCGCGGTCAGAACGTCCACCCCTGCCGAAGCCGCCGCGATCAGAAAATCCACCTCTGCTGAAGCCGCCGCGGTCAGAACGTCCACTGCTGAAGCCGCCGCGGGAATGGCGATCAGAGCCCTCGCGCTCCATCTTCTCAAAGGGGTCCCTGGGCTCGCGGGGGCGGGATCCTCCACGGTCAGAGAAACTACCCCGGGCTCCGCGATCACCGTAGCGGTCGCCACCAAATGAGCTTCCTCCATTGGAGATGTTGAGGCCCCTGATATTGCGCAATCCGCTCTTTGCGACGACGGAGGCGCTAAACGCTGGCGTGTCGTCCATCTTCATGCCGTGAACGAACCACTCTCTGAGCTCGTCGGCCTTCCCTTGCATATCACCCATTTTCTGTCCAAAAAGCGAAAGGTAGCCCGCGCGCAGGACCTGCTCGCGAAGCTGGGAGGTGATCTCCGTAACCTTTGCCGTCAGCTCCGACGGCTGCTCTTGGCTGGTGAAATCGAACCGAGCGGCTTCAAGGTCCGTGTTGGGCTTGATGGGAAGACCTGCGAGCTCAGTGCGGGCAGGTCCAGTCTCAGACTCGGTGATGATGAGCCATCCCTCGCCCTCCTTGTTTGCGCGGCCTGTACGACCAAGCCTGTGGATATACTGCTCACGATTCGACGGGCAGCCGACCTGGATGACGTGGGTGACGTTGGGGAAATCAAGACCTCTAGCGGTAACATCGGTGGAGAACAGAATGCCAGACTTGGCTTCGCGGAACCTATCGGACGCGTTGGTGCGCTGCGCTTGGGTGAGCCTGGCGTGGATTCTCCAGCCCATGATTCTGTCACGGTTGAACCTCATTCTCTGATCAACATCGGCAGCGAGGTCGACCATGCCGGATGTGGGGAGGAATACAAGAGCCTTGAAAGGCATTAGCTCCGGGTTGTTGCGGCGCTTCTCGACTTCCTTCTGAACCAGCTCGTAGAGGGTCGGAAGAACGTTGCCCCAGCCTCTGCATTTGACCACATGTTGCGGCACCTTCTCGTGGGTGAGAACTTCGTTCCCGGAGACGGTCTGGACGAAGTCGAAATTGTCGGCGCGGACCCATTCCCGGGCCAGGGAAATGACGTTCTTGGGAATGGTGGCAGAGAAGAGCAAGGTCTGACGCTGCGAAGTGTGAGGGTCGGGAAGCTGTCTGACGATATCCTTAAGCTCCTGTTCGAAGCCAACGTCAAGCATGCGGTCGGCTTCATCAAGGACGATAGCGGCCAGATTCGGGGCTCTGATACCACTTTCAGGGTCCGAGAGGAGGTCATTAAGACGCCCAGGCGTACCGACGAGAAGATGGCATCCTTCTCTCCGCGTCTTCATGAGCATTTCGCGCTTTCTTGTACCACCAACAGCACGCTGGACAACCAGACCTGTGTTCGTGCACAGTTTCTCGGCTTCAATGGCGATCTGCTCAGCGAGCTCACGGGTAGGAGAGACGATGATTCCGCGGACGTCAGCGGCATTGGCGGAGCGTCGTGCGCTGCGAGAGGCAAGTGATGGGTCCACCGCAATCATTCTCTGCAGAACGGGGATGAGAAAAGCTAGAGTCTTTCCGGTACCGGTCTTCGCCTGGGCGACCCTGAGAAACTGTAAGTGACTGGACGAAAGGACGGAGAGCCTAGTGTTCGGTGCAACTTACAGATCCATACCCTTGAGGGCTGGTTCGATCGTCTTGCTCTGGACCTCGGACATGGTCTCGTACTTCATGCCTTTGATGATGGTGTCAACCAGGCTTTTGTGCACGCCCAGCTTGGGAAGATCCTCAAACTTTGTCGTTAGACCGGAGGGTTCTTGTGCCCCGGCAGCGGGCTCAGCCGCTACTGCGGCACCGGCCTCGCTGGAGTAGCGTCTGAACGCATTGATGCTGACTGGAGTGCGAAGCGTACTTTGCGAAGACTGCGCGATGGACTTGAGAGCAACAGGCCTCGTTGCTCGGAGGGAAGGGGTTGTGAAGCTTGCGCCGCTGATGCGGGCGCATCTTCTGAGGGATTGGCGGAACATTTGGTTTGCGCTTAAAGACAGTATTAACTGAAGACAAAAACAGTGATAGGATACAATTCTTTTGCTCAGAAGGGGGGGGGGGGGTAAGGTAGAAGAACAAAGGGAGCGACAGGAGTGGATGGGAGAGATGTCAAGACGACGGTGTTGGTTGTAACTTTTCTCCTGTCGAAACCACGAGAGCTCAGAAGATGGACAGGAGGCGAAGCGATAACGATTTTTTCTGGCCTTATCGGCCAAAGTGGATACCAGTACCTTTTTGCAGGACGCGTCGGTCGTGAGCCACATAGTGGCGCGCGCCATGAGGCTTCGACTGTTCCGCAGTTCTAGCGGCCTTGTACGCCACTACCTATTACCTCAGGTACCTAGGTACATGGAAGGGACGGCTGGAACATCGAAACACACTCTTTTCCTCGAGTCGAACCAGCGGACTGTGACCTACCTACAATACACTACAACGTACAATGATGGCCAATCTTTCTGTATTCTAGAAACTGCTGGCAATTCTGCGGTGCCGAGAAGTGTGAGTTATACTAACCAATTCCTGTATCACATTCATACTCGTGGTGTAACCAGAGTTTGGCTCGCCGTTACGCTCCATTCGCCAGGGCTCAACTTGGAGGCAAACAGACTGAAATGGTGACACGCAGGATTGGGTTCATAGTCACAGATAAAAGGTTCTATGTGAATTCGTTTCTATCATACGTGTCGTTCATTCCTACCGTGATTGCTCGGTCAACACTCTGATCATCCTGATCGCCGTGGATTCGCACACATCTTGTGAACTCTGCCTGTAACCCTGACCCAGAGAAACCCCGCTTGCCGGTTTGACTCGCTTGTGCAATCCGATGGCAATGAGCTGGAATCTCCGACAGATTTCAATTTCCCCCCAACGGTCAGATTCGGTTGTCAGTCCGTTATGCGTTTGGTTTTGGTCATATCCCAGTAGCGTCATACCCAAGCTGACATAGAAAACAAAAGAAATGCTCCAAAATCTAAACCCAAACCCAGAAACTTCCTTTCTACAGTTTAGTTATCATCCTCGTTATGTCCTCCCTCCTCTCATTGTCGTTTGGGCGCCACGAGCGACAGGCCCTCGCCGACACCATCGGACAAGCCGCCTGTGAAGCCCTCAACCGTCCAGGCAATTGCTTCCGTGAGAGCCTGCCCGAGCCTGCCGTCGCCGACGTTGCACAAGGCGCCGGTTATGCGCATGCCCTTGCTGCCGATGGCGTTGGCGAGGCCCATACCCGCGCCCACCAAGTTCTCCGATATCCGGTACTCCCGCTCCGTGCGGGCTGCTAGCCGCAGCAGGAGGATGAGGTATGGCAGCGCTAGATGGATGATGAGGAAGATGTTGACGACGGCCGTCTGCACGCCCCTGTGGAGGATCGAGCGCCCGTTACTCGCGCCCCGCGAAGGCGAATACGCCCGGCTGTCGGGAGGGGTCGGGGGGATGAAGTTGGACGGTGTCGACGTGCGGAGTCGATGGAGCTCGTGTTCGTTCAGGTCGCTTGGGAGCGCCTTGAGGATGTACTCGACACCGTCGAGGAATGCTTTCCGTTCAAAGTCCACTGCTGGCCGCCGCGAGGGCTGCCTCAGCTCATCTTGAGCAACGGCAATCAAAGCAAGGCCTACAAGACGGTCATGTCAGCCGCGGGATCTATCGAACATGGTCTCGTCTTGATGAATCAATCCTACCTTGTTGAGCAAAACGCCAATCCACATTGGAGCACTGACTCGCCGCCTCCTGCTGCTGCAGGCGGTACTGTTCCGCCTGTCGCCGGTCCTGCTCGTGCTTGTCGGCGGCAGACCGCATCTCGTACATCCGCGAGGACTGATGGTGTTCCGTGGCCACCAGGCTCATGTGCTCCTCGGTGCTTTCCGAGATGATGCGAGCCTGGGTGATGTTGGGGTGCATGCCGTCGAGCCCCGACAGCGAGCGGGTGTGCGACTGCCTGCTCGTGGAGAGGGTCTGCATGCTGGCGCTCTTGCGGATGGACCGCAGCGGCGGGAGCCTGGACTGAAGGGACGTGGGCAGCATCGAGAAGACAGTCGAGGACATCCTATTCTGGGGCAGAGTGATTTCCTCGAAAATGGGACCCCAGGGTCGCAGGGGGGGCATTCTGTTTTTATTGTCGGGAGAGGCGCAAGGCACGTCCGTCCACGATTTTGGTGGCTTTCCGGCGACTTTCCGGCGAGAGGCCACAACAACCCAGGGGTGTTAGGGAATTCGGTGAAATGGGCGTGGCGGTCCGTTCTCACTCCTTGGTGATCTGGTGAGGAGGCTCCTAGGCTTAGGACCGGGAGCGTTATCGCCAGCGTAGGAATGCTATGGTTCGACGGCGATAGGTTCTAGCCCGGCGCCTGTAAGCTGCGAGTCGGGGAATGTGGGCGAAAAGGGTGTTCGACAAGGTTTAAATAAAGTCTCCTCTGTGGAAACCAACGTCTGAATGCGCTCACGCCAACCAAAGACCGTCTCCAAGGTGAGGGGGTTACTGGAATGCCCTGATTCAAGATGGCAGTTGAGAGAGATGAGGAGCACTGTGGGAGAGCGGGAGAGCAAGAGTGAGATGAATAAGATGCAAGTCAGAGTCCGTGGGGTGAAGCTCTATGAGGGGGGGTTGAAGAACGTAAATTCGTAAAGTAAGACAAAGAAACCAAGCAGGAGACAGATGGAGAGAGAGGGGAAAAGAGAAGGGAGGGAAAGACTCGGGAAGAGAGGCTAGGTAAAGGCGGTGCAAGGCGACCAGCACGCACAAGAAACCGAAAGAGGTGGAAGTGGAGCTGGATGGAGTGTGCAAAAGGTCAGGAAGTAAGTGTGTGGTAATAGTTGATGAGATAAGTCAAGTCTCGCCGGGACGAGTTGTGGTTTCTCCAAAGTTTCCTTACATTCTGTTGTTGCATATGTTTCCCCCCCTTCCGATGGGCCCTTGGCGTACTTTGTCCCCATCGGTGGTGGCCGAGTTCTGTGTTCTGTCTGGTCTGATACAAGAGGGCAAACAGCGCCCCCGTCAGAGCAGGAAAGTTTACCTCGTGCTTGCAAGACAATACCTACCACTCAAAGTCACGGGTATGGATGGTATCGAGTCCTCGAGACCCTTTGTCACGTTTGTTACTGCGTCCTAATCAGAGTCGCCACGAAACAAATGCCCACCAACAGCTGCGAGTTGAGTTGAGCGCGCGGGGAGCTTGAAACGCACGCCCCTCGGCCTACCAAGTACTACCTGCGCCCGTGTCCACGAGCCTTTTTTTTCCATCTTTCTTCCTCAGTGTCCGCCCTGCTTTTTCGGGTGAGGACCGGGACGCACAGAGGGCGAAAAGAAATGCGTTCTCCAAAGCATGTGAAAGACGAGAAATGTTGGGTCGGAGCGGGGCTTATCGGTCTCTAAGCCGATCCATCCATGCCCATGCTCATCTCATGCCACCCACCCCCCACTCATTTAGGTATCCTAGGTTAGGTATCGGTACACTATTACACATCACATAGTACTACCTAGGCAAAGAAAGCGGCCTATTGCGCCATTACATCTGCATGAGAAAATATGCCCTCCTTTTCCTCGTCTTTTGTTGCAGAGTACCTACCTCAACTACCTAGGTTACCTAATTACCTAACAATTCACCCACGGGGCATGTGTACAAGTACCTAAGGTAGGTAGGTAGTGTACAGTACACCGTAGGACGGATGCTAAACGGTCAGTGTTGCAGGGGTGCCATCTTCTGCCATTGAAGTCGCAGACTGGCAGCTGCGACGCCCTCCCAACCCACACGCAGTGGTGCTTCTTAGCAGTACGTGACTTCATCAGAGGTCATACACCGCTTGGGGTTTTCCGATTCGACTGTTGTTGAGGCCACACAGGTCCCCGGCATTTGCACCAACAGCAAATGACGGGCATGCAGTGACAGGTTGCAGCGTCTCAGGGTTGTACGCTATAGGTATACGCAGCAGGTATGTACTACCCAAGGCACCTACCTGTAGTATCGCAGGCGGAGCTAGAAGCGCAGCGAGTGAGATTCAGCCGCCGCCAGCCCATGTCGCTGCATCTGGAAATCCTCTCACCATCCCGATCTCGCTCTCGTCCTCACCACCTCCCACCATCTAGGTACCTAGGTAGTGTATGTATGTACAGGTAGTATACCTACCTACCTACACTACACTACACTACACTACCTAACCAAGTAGGTAGAGTCCCCTCTAAGCCCCACGATCCAGTCAGGCGAGATCCCTCAGGTCGAACGATCGACCCTTCGCCTCAACCTCTCTAGCTTGCTATCTGTTCTCTATGCCTACCAGTATTATCATGCGACAAACTTGGTTCTGGCGCTTCCTTGTGGCGTCGCTGCCGCTTGGCTTTGCCACTTGCACACCGTCCTCTTCCGTTTCCCTTCCCGGCCGCAGTGAAATCTCGGATTGTTCTCCTGACCTGCCGCGGATGCAGGGTCTTTCTCCTAGACCCGAAAGGCGGCAGATAGAGACCTAGGAGGCCACCCAGACAACCCCCAAAGCCGCTGACGGCCTGCAAAAACGCTGTGCACCGAGCACCCAGGAATGAGGAGAAGAGGACAGCTAACGCCAAAGCCATATCGGTAGGTAGCCTAGGGAGGCCCCTAACGTTTCGCCCCAGACCCTTTCTCCCTTGATCAACCCGCCGCTTTGGGAGAAGGAAGACGAGGTACCTGCGGACCAGGCCCGCCCTGGCAAGGCCGGGCTCCCAATACGATTCCTTTGAGCTGGACGTTGAACGCTGGACGCTCTGTTATAATATTAGAGTACCTCTCCCCTCTACCTCCTTTGTGCCGCCGGATCCGAACAAAACCTTCAAGACTCGCTGGCTCCCCTGTTCATTTTCGTCAAAAGACGGTGTTGGTACAAAGTCCCCTCCATAGAGAGAGAGAGTTCACTTCGCACTCCCATGCTGAAGAGAAGGGGTTCGCTCCGAGAGGTCGAAAACATTAGCAGAGTCGATCGAGGTCCTCCCCTAACCACCTGGACGCCGAAGGCCCACCTGGTGACAACGGAAACAAAGTGTCTCCCGGGTAAAGACGACTTTGGACGTGAAATATTTCTGGTTGCTAATTATAATACAAGTATCAAAATAATGAAAGAGTGTGTGCTGGTCGAGGACGGATTCGAAGCCGCTTCCAGGAAACACAGGTTGCCGAGGACGGCCGTTTTCCCCGTCGTACGAAGGAAGTTCACCTTGAGCGAAGTTCCATCTATATCAGCGACGGGCAGAAACCGCGCCCATGATAGTGATGATCAAAAACAAGGAGGAAGATTGGCCCAGATGTGCCTATGTTGGTATCTTTTGCATGACAGCCCAGCCCGGCGCCACCGCCGCATCGGCCACTGTGCGACGGCTTTGTTGGACAAGATCGCTGTGTCGTGTTATTGCCCCGGGTCAGGTCGGGGCCCCGGTTCGACTTCGCCAATGACCTCGGCTGAGACGAGCACGTGGCCCTGGCTTTGGACAGGAATGCCTGTGTTTGTGAGGGCACCAGATCTCTCTCAATACCATCGCGAAGAAAAACGATGGACGGCAAGAAGGCGAATGGATACGTGGGGAGGCGCGACAACATGATCAGCCGTCCGTTGCAGCAGACTCCAGCGCTGCCAAAGGCATGTCTCGAGCCTCCTCGGCACCTGCTTATTGGGTTCTCTTGTTGATCGTCTCTATGATTCCCTGATACGGCTGCCCCCAAGGAACCACAATACATAGGTTAGAACTTGACTCAAGATCAAACGCCGCGGTCGTGTTCGAATCCTGCTGGCTGACAGTATCTTCGTGTGTTGAGTTGTTTCCCCAAATACCACCGGACCTTAGATTTCCGCTATGTGTGTGTTTGTGCGAGTGCGTGTGTACAGATTCCCCAAATGTACAAGCCCGCCACTACCCTCAAACTTGGCAAACTGCGCTCGTGAAAAATGAAATACTCTCGTTCAAGGCCCTCTCGGAAATCGTCATCCGGAAACCCCCCTCAGCTCGCCGCCTTCTCCGCGGCAATCTTGGCCTCCATCTTCCGCCTCGCCGCAAGGATCATCTCGTCCCTCCGCTTCTGGAGCAGCGACTGCCTCTCGTCCCGGTTCGAGCTCCACCCCCTGCTGGCCTTCTCCTTCTCCTCCGCCTCGGCCTGTTCCCGCTGCTGCGCCGATATCTTGTCCTGCAGCTTGTACCGTGTAATCAGGTCCGGCTGCGTCGGCTTCTCGGCCGCCTTGGCCGGTGCCGAGGAGCTCGCCGCCGCGTTGTTGGCTCCTGGCGGGGGAGGAGGCTGGAACGTGATAGGGGGCTGTAGGCGTCATGCTTTTAGTCAGCGAGTCTGCATTTTGCAAGATGGCATCAGGCGCCGCGACAGATAGCTCTGGCGGATACTTAGAAACAATTGCCAGTGCCACAATTGCGGCAGCTTCCCATGCGCAGGGAGCCGGACAAGCGAGGCAAGTACTAACCGTCTCCATTCGTCCTGCAAGGATCCTCTCAGACGTCGCCTGAATGCTACCCCCATTTCTCTGCAGGTCCCAGAGGATCGTTCGTCGTTCGACCTGCGGGAACATCTGCTGTATCCTCTCGACCGCCGCTTCACGCATGCGCAGCACCGACTGGGCGCTCTGCCGAGGCGCCAGCGGCGGAGCCGGCGAAAAGAAGAGGAATCGGATCACGAACGCCGTCACCAGTAGAATCACCACCAGATACGGCAGCGAGATCTGCTCGTTCGCCATCGGTACCGTGTGTGCGCGTGCACTTGTGTATGGGTATGTGGTCGGGGTTGTGTTCCAGTCAGACCGGCGGCTCGTTCGGGTCGTTCGTCAAATACCAGGCCACGGTTGCGGACTTTTGCTTGAGTGAGCTGTATTCAAGTCTGTCAATCAAGAGAATTTGGCTGGTGCACCCTTCGCAGGGAGGAAGTTGCTGGCGTGAAGAGGCGAGAGAGACTGTGTCACCGCTGCGCATGGAATCGGGACGTGGTCGGATTGATACGTGGAATCCGTTGGTAGCTTTTATGGAGTTGATGAGTTCATCGGGCCTTCGTTCACCAAGCAGGGATTAGGAGCTTATGTGGCGCGAGGCCGGAGTTTTCCGCGAAAGGAAGGGGCGCACGGGGCCGTCATTAATGACCCACTCACTCACCGGCCGCCGAAAACACCACAGTTTTGGGATTCACAACAGACGTTGGAGGGGACCAACTACCTACCATCCCAATAGTATTTGCAAAAATGGATCACACGAAAATCGTTATTTTTCTTCTTCTTCTTCTTCTTCTTCTTCTTCTTCTTCTTCTGCTTCTTCTTCTTAAAACCATCGGCATCGTGATTTTTATTTCCCTTCGTCGACGGCCGTGGGTTATCCCCATTAATCAGTGATTCATTCATACACACAAAGCGGCGTTAGGCAGCTTATGCCAAATGCTTAGTCCAGCTTCAATCCGGAAGCCTGTGAAACGTCGCTGCATAAACACGGATTCAACGCCTGTATAGCAAAATGCCAGAGCCCAGGTATGAAGCCGTTCCAAGCCCTCGTCAACATGACAAGAAACCCCGCCGTAACCGTAATTGGACTATGCAGCAGGTTGTACCAGGTTCGTCTCAAGATCACCGTAGTGCAGCGTGAGCTCCCTCTGTATCAAAGGTTAGCCGCTGGTATAAACTGGTAGATGGTTAAGACTAGCTGAGACATACCCGTTCCTTGCGCCAGTTGGTGGTGTCCCAGACGATGTAGTAACCGCGCTCGTGATGAGGGCCAAGACTGGTAGGCATCATAAGTTCATCCTTGGTAAGCCAGATATGCAACTTCTTGTGCCACCGCCAGTTTCGGTTGTGTCTGTACCCCAGTCAGCTCAAGTAGATGGCAAAGAGACGAAGATACACACAGCTCGACCGCAGCTAAGTGCTGCTTGATGTCCTGCGTGCAGCTGTAGAAGATCCAGAAGAGGGTCTCCTCGTTAAAAGACGGGATCTTTGTATCGATGGGCTGAACGTTGGTCACTTTGTAACACTCGGGTAGACGAACGTTGGGAATCGCGGGACGCGGTGGCGTATCGTCAAAGAGAGAGTAAATCTGCGTGGAGATGAGACTGTAGCGATTAGCGAATGATCAGTCTCACTAGTCTCAAGTTCCTTACTCTGTGGAGTTGACGTTAAGACCAAACTCGTTGGGATCCATTCCCTGCATGAGCGCTGCGTAGCTGGGGTAGTTGTTCATGAGAACGCGTAGACCCTTCATGCCGAACTTGTCGATTGGGGCCATTCCCGCCAGTGGGTCCTGGACCTCGAGAGACTGGCCGTCCTTCTCGTCCTTCGTCTTGCCAGTGACCGAGTCGTTACCAATAGCTCCTAAGGGGTTCCGGCTCTCTGCGGCTTGGGATGAGTTGCCGTCGCCAGATGTCTCTGCGTGGAGAGAGCCACTCTTGTCAACGGATGCGTCTTGTGTTCTTGGTTGGTCTTGAGTCTCGTCAGTGAAAGTAAGGATCTAACACGGGGAGAGTGGCATACCCTGCGCGCTGGCGGTTGATGGTGAGCGGCCGTCTGGTCTATTGTTCGCCGAGAGCGCATTAAGCAGACCGTTACCTGCACCTGCGCTTCGGGGAGGAGGTATCGCTGCGGACGAGCTGGTCGTCTGGTTACCAAATCCTAGAGAAGGCATCAAGTTGCCACGCTCACCACCAATCTCACCGTTCGCATTTCGGTTCAGAGGCGGGAAGTCATCTGCCGGGTTGGACTGTGCCTGGGGAGTTGGGGCTCCGCTGTTCTGGTTACCGAAGCGGAAGGCACCTTGGCGCGCCGACGTAGACGTGAACAGCTCATCCTGCGTGCTCTGAGCTGAGAGTGGTGTCGACTGCTGGTTGCGCGGCACAGGCCCGCCGCCCAGGTTCCGCGATGCTGTTGATGACCACATGTTTGACTGGCCGCTGGTGTTCATCTGGGCGTTGTTGGAGAGAGACGGAAATTCGCTACTTCAAAAGTCAGTAACCGCCATGGCCAAATTTCTGAGAGACTTGAGATGAAGTTGCGCCAAAGGGGAAGGAAGGTGAGGCCAAGGACACAGGGAGGATTAAACCCCGGACGAGAATTACTTCTTGAGAACCTCGGCATAACCCTTCTTGGGCTGTTGTTGACTGGGGGAAGAAGGGGGGTCCATCTTCTCCTTTGCCGCGGTTTTCTTTCGAACCAGGCGCGACTTTTTGCCCATGGTTGTGGGAGACAAGAGGTCAAGGCGAAGAAGGGGGAAAGGGATTAGGAGAGCTAAAGTGCACTTGGGAGTGAAGATCGGATCGTAGCAGCTGATGTCGCCGTTGCGGAAGGCGATTGTTGGGGGAGAAGTGAGGTAGGGCACGGGATATGATGGGCTGTGTGAGAAGGGAGGAGGAAAGAACGTACGAAAGGTCGAGCGGTGTTGCCGGTTGCGACCCGCTTAGGCTCTGGGCAAAGCTCACATTTCCTCCAAGTTGACGGGCTTGACTTTGTAGACCAGCACTTCCCATGGGCACTCCTCCTCCAAATGCCCAGCCGGACCCGTTACTGCCTGTGTATTCCAAACACTCTACGTTAACATACTGCTTCTTCCTCTTCTTGTCGGTCGCATGTGGCCGCAAAGAACACAGACAAAGACTGCGTGGCCATACCTATCTTCCCATTTGGTAACCTGTTTGATACTGTCCTCCCAGGCTGTTGCTGCTGCTGCTGCTGCTGCTGCTGGCCACCAAAACCTGTTGGTATGCCACGCAGTGATTGAGGAGCTACTCCTACTGATCGCGACCATTGTCAGCCTAGGGAACTGGTAATGCGACTTTCTGAGAGGTCTAGGGGTGTTCTTCAAGAATCAAGCTTCAAATGAGGCCCCTGTTTGTCCATCGAGAATCCATATCTACGTCAGGCTCGGCCGGCGCCAACCATCAAGGCTCAACCTCTACGTCGGTTACCAAGGGTGGCGAGGAGGTTCTACTGAGAGCATCGCCGGTGGTGTCACGTGTCGCATGCATCGTCGCAGTATCCAAAGAGGATGTTTGATGGTATAGAGTCGTATTGGCCGGCATTGAGAGTCGCGACAGGACCCAGGTGGTCTTGATGGACATGCAAACGGCGGGGTACCCCGAGGCTGAAAGGAGACAACAGAGGATCAAGCCTACCTGGTCGATTCATGGTGAAGGATTTTCGTGGTAAATGATCGCAAGGAAGGGTCGCGTCGCGTAGATATACGTCGCGGGTGCTTCGGGGTTCAATTCGGATCGCCGATGGGTCGAGTTCGCTCGAAGGATCGTTGTGGTTCGAAGCTTGCACGCAAAGAAGCTCTACCGGGGATTGTTGGTACTGTACACCTCAGTGAGAGAGGCCGAAAGCCCAGCCAACACTAACGAGCGGCGGACCGGTCAAAGATGGATCCGATGGCCTGTGCGCCTTGAGCCCCTCCAAAAACCCCTGCATCAGTGCGAACCTGCGCTACTGCAGTACATGTTCCTGGGGCCTTTTTTTAACATCACGTCGTTCCCGATACATGGGATGAAAGCTTTTACAACGACTCGCTGCCGATGTTCCCGAGGGTCCTCGAGGGGGTCATCAAGAGTCGCAATATAAATCATGTCTCCAGCGGTCTAAGCGGATCTTCTGGCCTTCGAATTGTCAAAGCCGTCTCTGGCATGGGACATTGTGACGTGGAGCCGAGCACCTACACATTTCATTGCCGCTATCACTTGCTCATTTTCTGCGATGCCTTCGTGCCAACGCGACCACGCTGCATGCTCCTCTTGCTGGATGGACCATCTGCTCATACTCGTCTGGTGTGCGTGGCTTCCGACTACGTCCGACATCCACGCCGTTTCACAGCGGTTGTGCCCAAGTTCTCTGGGCTGACTACCTACGTTGGAGCAGCGAACATCACGAGCCTGGACAGAGTTCACCCCGCTATGTCAAATTATGACGTGAGACGCATGTGTTTTATTGCTACATGCTCGAGCTGAGGAGTCCCGCCAGGCTCTTTTCAAAGTCAACGTCCTTCAGATGTCTTCCAATGAGAATGATCTTGCCTTCCCGAGCTTGAGCCGCCTCGCGCGACTGATCTGGCGAGTCGAGAATCTCGAATATCTCCCGAACACCCTGGATGAGCTTGACATCGCCGTTATCAAAGATGAGTCGGCCCTTTGACCGGTGTACCTCGAGTACAGTTGCCTCGTCCCCAGGAAGTCGGCGATCCCAGAGTATCTTGCGCAGCCATTTATCGACATTTTCCAACTGTGATGGCGACAGTTCTGGCACAGGAATCGAAACAGTGGAGATGGTCTATGAGATTAGCAACATTTACCGTACAACGCTTGGCAATTTCCACTCACGGAATCCAAGTGGCTGTGCCCCTTTTGGTTGGTGTCAAGCTCCGTAACCTGGTCGTATGCATGCAGATCCAACAGGAAGCCCTCTAGCTGGGGCACCTCGCTCTGCTTGGTAACGTGGATCTTCGCGATGCCATTTATGGACTCTATCCTCGACCTGACTTGGTTCAGTTCATTCTCAGACACAAGGTCCGACTTGTTAATGACAACGACATCGGCGTGCGAGATCTGGACGTGGGCGGTCGTCATAAGCGGACCATGGCCGTGGCTATCATCATCCTTGTGGTCCTCGTCGATTTCGATCTTGCCTGCGGGGTCGTCGAGGCTGCGGAGGATATTCTTCGCATCGACCAGCGTCACGATGCCGTCCAAGTAGATGGTACTTCCCAGGCCGTCGTCGACCCAGAACAGGGGGGCGAGGTTGCCAGGGTCGGCCAAGCCTGTGGTTTCCAACAGAATGTAGTCAAATGCGCCCTTCTTTTCCATGAGCGATTCTATGGCATTGACGCCTGTGTCTCTGACTGGTGTTAGTCTCGCACACACCAAATGCACGGTTTCTTACTTAACAGAGCAGCAGATGCAACCGTTGCCAACTTCCAGCCATTCCTCCACTTGCTCGCCACCCTTGTTTACAGTGAGAGACTTCTCGATATCGAGTGCTGAAGTGTGTAAGCATCTCCAAACACTTCAACTAATGTGCAAGTACTTACAGTCGCCGAACTCTACAAATAACGTCAGCGCAACTTGAATCTATTCGTTGACTGTGTGATATACTGACCATTCATGATGACGGCAATTTTCTTTCCATGCTGAGCCGTCAAAATGTAATTGAGCAAAGTCGTCTTCCCGGCACCGAGGTAGCCGGTCACGATGGTAATGGGGACCTTGATCTGTCTTTCCGAAGGAGGCAGCTCTTCCTGCGGCTCGCTGCCCATCTCTACTAAATCAGGCGGGGCATCATCGTCGAAATCCATGGTGGGATGGAGGGGAACCCTGTGACCGAGCTCAGACCAGATCTGCTAAGGTTAGAGATGTACTGAATCTGTGGTAGGCCCTTCTTCTGAAGACAATATGCAGATGCGGCAGGAGCCTGCGCAGACCAAGAATAATGCAACAAACAACGCTTTTTATATGACTTGTAAAGCGAGGAAGTTTCCGAGTCGAGCAGTGGAATAATAGGATCGGTACGTACCGGGCTGCATTTTCCATTTGACGTCGTCTGGTCCCAATCCACTTTCGGCAGCTTCACCAGTGAGATGAGGACCCCGGGTACATTTGTATGACTCAGCCGACTAGGGGGGTCTGGGCATGGAAGCCAGCGCAAGAAATGACACTAAGCAGAGAAGCTCTGGCCCCCAAACACCCGATGTGGGTGACTTGGAGCTCTGCTTAGCCGCCCGCCTCGACTTTTCGGCACCTGGCTCAAAGACAACCACCACGTAACCTGCCCACCACCCTCTGCAACACCTCTGCCCGCGACCTTTGATGGCGAAGACGTTTTACCACCGAAAAGGACACACTCCCGCCATTGCATACAGATACCCTATATAGACCTCCTTTATCCTTCATCCTCCACTCGCCAGTCCTCTCCTTCACGATGTCAATGGCGCCGAGCTCGCCCCGGCTGCCCAGCCCGCCGCCGCCCGCCGAGATCCAAATCGGCCCTCCATCCCCCTCGATGGGTGCACAGTCGAATCGTCAGGCTTCGCCTATGGAGCAGTCCCTGATCGAGGCGAATTCGAGGCGCCGCATACACCCGGGTACTAAAGCTGCCGACATGGCTGCTGGCCCGCCGCTGGTTCCCCTTAACGAGGTACGTACACAACACTGCGAAAGGACACGACCTCCCTCTCTCTCTCTCTCCCTCCTCCTCCTCGTACGGCCTTCACGCTGACATTGTTCTTTCAATATAGCTCGATTCGGCCTTCCAGCTCCAGGAGCACCTCGCCGCCCTCCATTACTACCATACCAACAGCAACAGTACCCCGATAACCCGTACGACGGCGATCCAACTCGCGACTCCCCCGCCTGGCATCGACCGCACGTTGTGGCTGTACGAACTATGCCGCTTCCTCATCTCGCAGTGCAACACTCTCATCGTTGGCTTCCTCTTCGACTCCCCGCCCTGCAGCGCCGCGACATGTCCCGAAATGCGCGCCTCCGAGTGGCAATTCCTTTGCGCCGTCCACGAGCAGCCCAAGAGTTGCTGCGCCATCGACTACTGCTGCCACACGCTTGACTGGGCCGCAAACATTGTCACCGATCCCAAAATTTTCCCTTCCCGATTCGTCGTCCTCTCCGACGTCCACAATAAGGGCATGGCCGTCAAGAACCTTGTCAACGTCTTCCGCCGCCTACACCGCATCTTTGCTCACGCATGGTTCCAACACCGTGCCGTCTTCTGGACAATTGAGGGCCAGACCGGCCTGTACGTATTCTTCAAGACCGTCTGCGACATGTACGACCTCCTCCCCGCGGAGAACTATAAGCTACCGCCCGAGGCAGAGGGTCTGGAGACCGCGACGGCCGTGCCAGATGCAAATGGCGGTGATAAGAAGCAACTGCCAATTTCGATCATCAAGTCTCCGCATCACGGCGAAGGTGGCGTTCAAGAAGAGGACAACTTCCAGCCTGTGGGCCGCACTGCCACGAGACGTCATGTCAGAGCTAGCCCCTCTGTCGGGAGTGCGGTGACGACCGTCGTCGAGGCCGAGGAGGAGGAGAGCGACGTGACGAGCAAGCTGCGCGCGATGCGCATCTCGGCCCCGGATACGGTCGAGGAGGAGCCCGAAGTGGCGGATGTGCCCGTAATTGTCGAGAAGGAGATCTTGGACAATGCCTCACCCACGGAAGACAATGAGCCTACGATGTCAGGACCTCAAGAGGTTGTACCCGAGAAGCCTGAAGCAGAGTCCGGTGGTATGGAAAAGCCTGTTGAGCCAACTGAAGATGAGCCGAGCAGCGCGCTAGCGGGAGATGACGAGGCAGAGCAGCCCTCTGCGTCAGAACAACCTGAAAAGGAGCCCTCAGCGGCGGAGATTGAAGCGGTAGAAGCTAGGGGCGAGGTTGGAAAGCTAGATAACACGGCTGCCGACGACGCCTCCGGCGAGACCAAGGAAGAGTCTGCCCAAAACGGCGGCATCAGCACCAAGGATTTCGCTCAGGACCCGGCCAAACCAGCCGAGTCAGCGACAACGACAGATGCCACAGAAGATGGTAGCAAGCCCGAAGAACCGGAGAAGGGCGGCGACGGGCCTAAAGTGGAGTTCACAGAAGAGATCAAGAAGGAGGAGACATGAGAGAGAAAGAAGATTAACGACTTTGGTGATTATGACGAGTATGGAAGTGCTGGCTTGTTCTTGTGTAAAGGGGCGGGTTTTCAGCCAACCAACACCACCGCTTTATTCTCTTCGCATGTGTGTATTTTTCACGAAGTCCGTGCGGAGGGGGTACTGCACTTTTTTTCTTTTTTTTATTCTGTTACTTTTAATGAGACGAGGTCCACGTATGTATAATATTTGATTTTGTAACCTCGTGATGTGTTTTGGCGCATCACTGGGAGTATGTATCAACACGAAGAAGAAAAAGGAAGCAGGAGAAGAGTAATAATAATGAAAGAAGAAGAAGAAGAAGAAGACAACAGCAACGTCTATGTTAAAAGGGGAAAATAACTATGGATCGGTGACCAAGATGTGAACGAGATGTTCAAGAAGAAGAACCAAGTCAAAGAAACTTAGCACAAGAGCAATACAATGGTGTTCTCCAGGGAGGGGGGGTTGCTACTGAGGACGGTATAAAGGGAGCTGGCAAACACTCAACCGCGTGGCCTGTCTGCATAGGGGAAGACAGAGAAGGGGGTTCGAGATGGCAGGCAGCCTGCTGACGAGGGGGACCGGGCCAGATAGAACCGAACAACAGGCCTTGCTTTTGCGTATCGTCCACCTTTCGCTTCGTATATTGCCGAACGTGCTCAAAACAGTTCTGTTTCCTTCCTGTACTGATATCGCCTCCCCTCGCAGAGGTTGCCTTGGAGGAGGATAGCCCTGTGATGCAAAATCCCCGTTATGATATCCAGACCTCTGTGTGCATTGTGGTCTGACTGTCGTACCTTTGTAACCCACCATCAACACCTCCCCCCCTCAAATCTCTCGTTTTTATTCCGTGCCAAGTAAAATTGAGTCGGCTTTCCTCCCGTGGACTCCATTTCCAGGGTCGTTCACCCAGTCTCATCGGCATTGGCAAACCAGCGGAGCCAACAGTACGTGCCGTGCCCTACTCAGCCCGAATTGTGTTCTCCTCTGCCATTTGCATCTTGGCAAAGATGTGACGGACTTCTCGTAGGTTTTCTGCCTGAGCAGAGACGGCGTTGGCGTTGCGTTCGTCCGCGAAGGCACGAACGTTCTGTAGGATCCGGCTGTAACCCTCGTCGTTGGGCAGCCACCAACGTACACAAGACGGCTCAGAAAACATCTCCGCCATCTTGGTACGGAGTGTAAGTGGGTGTATATACCTAGAACGGGCGGTTCAAGTCAGCTCCTGTTGCGTATGACGTGCATCACGCAGCCCCCGGACTGTTACAAACAGCGGCCACTTACCCCATAGTCTCTAACAACGCGAACTTCCGTCTAATCCAATTGTGATGCTTGGCGTCATGCGGCAGGAACAGTGCCGAAAGCGCGACGCAGGCCTGTATCATGATCAGGCTACCCTTTGGACTTGACGGCCACGCTTCCACGGCTTCGAAGATCTGGCAGATAGCGAATGCATGGCCTCTCAACTCGCCATACAATCGTTCTCTGTCCGTTGTTGATGACTGGCATTTGTGCATCATCATCGTGGAGTTGAATTCGCCGATGAGCAATGTCGTAGGGAAAGCCGGGAAGTCGTACAAAACCCCCGGGGCGAAGGGGTCTACAATGTCGTCGTCATTCAGGGCTCGTGCGTGGCTGAAGTCGGTGACGAAGTGAGAAGGGTCGGTGAGTGCAAGGTCCCAGCTGTCTTTCCAGCCTTGAAGCGAGTTCTGGATTCGTTCGTGTTCGATTGCGAAATCTTCTGGCGAGATCTGGCCCCTGCTGCCTCGCGCAAACAGAGTCGACATTTCTCTCGAGATCATCCTTAGACGGCCGGACGCCGCCTCATACATCCACTCCCGACTATCTGCCTCGTCCGAGATGGCCTGCTGGTCGCAGTATTCGACAAAGGTCGTGAACCATTCTGGAGCTAGCATTGTAGGAAACCCACCCATCAAGGCGATAAATATGTCGAAACGTCCGTACCAAGACAGAACCATTCTTCCAAGGGCACTCTGAGGGGCCGTCTCTGGGGTGAACAGGTGAGTTAGCATCTCGAATGCGGCCTTTTGATGCCCCATCAGGTTGATCCAGTCGCCCAAATACTCCTATTGATAAAATCAGCAAGCGTGGCTCTGTGATCGAGGGCAAAATATTGCTCATACCTCGACCGTGGCGAGCTGCAGGACCGTTAGAAGCATGGGGACACTGTGCTTCTCCTTCCTCTTCAGCGAGTTCAGCAAGAGGATGACACTCTTGTTGTAATACTTCAAAAACTCCTCCATCTTTCCGTTGGGATCCTGCAAAGTGCGTTGGTACGCGGCAAACCCGACGATCGCATACAGCAAAGCTTCGTTCTGCAGAGCAAGGTTTGGCAGAGTGACACGGAAAAAGTCATGGGCGTCGGTAAGCATGCAGTAGTGATAGTATGTGACGTTCTCACAAAAGTATTCCAGATGCTGCTGCAAGTCGGCGGGTAGATGTGACCAGTCGGCGTGGCTGCTCAGGGAAAGAATAGCGAGATCTGGCATCGCATACGTCGTAGTTGCTTGACTACTCGTGGACGCAGAAGGCGAGGAGGCGCTTTTAGGCCCTTCATATGACGGCGTCTCGGAGCCCTGGCGCGTGTTCGTTGCGCGCTGCAAAGCGGACGGCGAAGCTGTGCTATTTTTGTTAAGCCCGGGATGTTGCTGCTCGTAAGATGCTTCATCCCCTTCGTCCTCGTCCGGGATGGTTTCTAACACGGCGGCAGGCTCGGCGTCCTCTTCTCTATCCTCCGCGTCGTAGGAAGAATCCGGGCTGGCCTCTTGAGTAGACGATCCGTCTTTGGGGGTCGTGGACTGGGCTGCCGAGCCCTTGGGTGCCGAAGCTTCCGGATAAATGCATTCGCGATTGCCTTTCCGGCATCCTGTATTCAATTAGCTGATGCGTCTTCTCAACGCCGTTGCTGATTCACATACTATCACAGATCGGACGCGTTTCATCGCACTGCCGCAAGGGTCAGAAAGAAGTTTGCTCCGCGCAGGGCTCACGATCTCACCTTGACTCTCCTACTCCTGCACATGTAGCATCCAGACCTTGTACGGCGGTGCTTAACGTGATCCAAGCCCGGAGCCGACTTCCTTCGATTTCTCGAGGATTTGGGGGCAGTGAGTCCCACAGGGTCGGGGAAGCCAGTGAAATATCCTAGATTGGTATAGGATCCAGGCATAGCACCACCCATCATGGCCATCTGGGAACCTGGAAACTGAGGTGGGTGTAACTCATGAGGGCTCGTGCTTTGGCTGGCAGTCACCCCCGTCATGGAGGTGAGAAAGTGATGGTAGTAGTCCCCCATCTTGATGACCGGTGTAGTGTTCTCTAGATAACAGGCAAGGAAACCAAGGAGGCCTTTGCGAGGAAGATCCGTTAGAGTAGAGTAAGGGCGCGTACGAGGCCGATTAGACGCGCTAGATCAGAAGTTGTGTTGGCGGTTCGGTACCTTTTGGTCCAGGGCATGGGTGTTGTTAGTTGAAAACAGCGACGTCGGTTCGATAGGATCGCAGAGATTTGAGCGGAGAAAAAAGAAGAGCTGTTGCTAGCTCCGGGTTGCGAAGCGCTGTGTAGGAAAGGCCAACCGGTCCTTGTTTTGTAGAATCAGGGGAGTGAGCTGTGCCGCCCTGAAGGGGGTCTTGGTCATCCAGAGCCACAACTGCTTCTTCGACGGCTCCTACAGCGGGTGATGATGATGGCGGTAGTGGGGCGCCTGGACGGCCTCGACGCGACTGGGTAACGAACCGTCCGGAGAGCGGGTAACACAGCCCACGCTTTAGCAATCCGCTGGCGGGATTTGCGTAATGGCGGGGGTTCCTGACAGGTACTTCGCTAGGAAGGGAAGTCGAGATTGGTAAGGAGGTGATGAGGTGTTTGTGCCTAGCTTCTGTGTTCAAAACAATCCCAGTTGGTTCCGAACGCCCTTAAAGGCTGGTAAGGGGAAGGTGGCCAGTTCCGGTTGGTCAAAGACAAGCGGGAGCCAAGGAGACTCGGCCGGAGGAGCACCAAATGGTAGAGGGATCCGCACCAAGTCCGAACGAGTAACGTTTCTCGCACGTCGTGAACAGAGGATGAAAACCGAACAAAACAGATTGACGTGCGTCGACGTGCCGTGGTTCCACTTACTTGGATCCGATAAACGGCACAGACGGAGAGACAGGGTTGCTTGGTACGTCCAGGTAGATAAGCAGGGTCAGTTCGAAAGACTCAAAGCCGATAGATAAGTCTGGGCACGAGATAAAACTGCTCGGGCATGCGGGTATGTCGTCCGCGTTTGAAAAGAGTTGGCGGATTGTGGTATTTAGGGTGAACCTCGCCCTTGACGACAACGTTGTAGTGCCAGTGAGTGAGGGCGGCTGTGAAGTTGCACGAGGTAGGTCACTTGTCGAGAGTATGATATGCCAAAGCAGATGAGCGGCCCCCCACGGTGATGGTGACCAAGAGAATAGGCCGGGATGGAAATCGCAGTCCTGAAAAGTAAGTGATGGAGAGAGGCTGGTGGCGCGGGGTGAAGGGGCGGTTATTGTTGTTTTCTTCTTTTTTCGTTTTTTTATGATCTCTTTTCTTTTTATTGGCGTAGTTACCCTTGCGATTTCAAGGCTCTGCTGGTAGTTCCCTAGCAGCGGGAAAAACGGGTTGGGTTGGAAAGACGGTCTTAGGTCGATTAAGGTTCCGGGATGGCGTGTGAGAGCTGAGGCGGCGGTTGAGGCGTGTAGACACTTGGGAGAAGGCCGACCTAAGGCGCGACTAGTAGTTCAGTCACGCCTGTACGGATTGATGAAGGTGGCAACGGCTGGCTGTTCCAAGCCTAAACCACTTCCACAATGGGCGCGCGCTTGATTCGGTTTGGCTGTCTGCCCATAGTCTTAGCATGCGAAGACGAAGTATCGATCGTCAGGTCAGGGACGATTGGAGACAGGCTCGACTCACCCCTCAAGTCCGGCCACTGGTCTCTCCACAGGCGCGTGGGCGTAATCCAGGAGCAGACGTCGGACGTCAAAGTCTGGTGAAAGAAAGAGAAGCACAGATAAGCACTGGTGAGCCAGCTGTGTGAGACATGGGTCTTCGGTCCAAGGTGATGTAACAAGCCAGAGCAAGCGCCCAGGCTATTGCTGGTGGGGGAAGGGGAGGGGGCAAAGCTGGGACTGGGCTTGCCGGCGTTGGCAGGAGAATCGACACTCGAGACCCTGTCGACGATCGCTGGTAGAAGTTTGGTCAACGCTAGTCAAGGTGACAACGATGAGAAGCTTCCCGCGGTTGATCTGATGGCCTGGCCTGGCCTGGCCTGGAGGGGTTTACAGCGACAGAAAAGCGGTAATTAGCAGTTGATCATACGAAGGATAGTCGTGTTGGTGTCGGTATGGATGAGTGAACGGCGACGTCTCCACTAGATGGTTAATTAAGACGGCCTTAACTGGTAAACATGGCCGCCAGGCTCATAGGTACTGTGAAATTCGCGTTCCTTAGCGAGTCCGTTGGCGCAGATTGGATAGGTAGGTAGGTAGGCAGGCGGAAGCACACGCAAACGCGCTGAACGGCGCCAGTCGTCGTTTGGCGGGTTGGGGGTCGAGGGGGGCCGTAAGGCGCGCGCGTTCTTTCCTTGGGAATTTTAGCGCGGAACTTGTCCAAGCCCAGGCGTACCAGTCGTAATTCTAGGCCTATTAGCTTAGCTGTAGAGGTCACTCTCAGTCAGTGTGGAACTGGTCCTGTCTAAGACTGTGGAGATTTGACAAAGGAGAAGCCTCCGAAAACTGGTTGACCGCCGTTCGGAGCGACGTTGTATGACCCGGAGCAGCGGCCACTGTGACGCGGAAAGGAGAATATGTGGGAATACTTCATATTTGCAGCTTTATGGAGGGGGGAACCGAACCGGCTTGTGGTTTAGGTAGAGTACATAGGTAGCAAGCACACAGCGTACGTAGTAAGGTGGTATGGTAAGGTAGGTATGCAGAGCAAGGAAGGGGGTAAGCCAGAGAGGCTTTCAGTGTTCCCAGGCTGTCGGGGCGTGGGGCCGCGGGCTTGGTGAAGGAGGGGAGGAGCATGGACACACACCGACAAGGCCAATCCTCCCCCCCCCTACACCCTACACCCACCCACCCACATTAGCCACGCTTTCCTCCACTCCATGTTCCACACCCACTTCCACCTCTTGGGTGCTTAAACCAGTTTAGGTGCGGTCGTCTTGGTACGAAGTAAAGGGGTGTGGTGTGGTGGGTGGAACGGAAGCACAGACATGAAGCCTGGAGGCGTGGCAGAGGTGGGGTGAGGAGGGCACAAGAGATCAGAGAGCGAGTGAACAGCAGAACTACAACCTAGCTTTCTTGGCCATGGGATCCTGATGCCACTAGTACCCTTGCTTAAAAATTCAAAAACAAAACAAAATAAATAAACAATAATGATAAAAAGGGGGGAAGGGAGGGAAGGAGGGAAGGAGGCCGGTCTTTGAGATGGGACGAGAAATGAGCCCGAGGTCGGTGCCGTTGCCGCTGCCGCTGCCGCTGCCGCCGTCATCTGTTGCTGAATACCACCTAGTGCTAGTGGCCGTGCCATTTGTACCTGTGCATGTCCTGTGCCTGTGCCTGTGCCTGCGCCTGCGCCTGCGCCTGTAGTGTACCTGTGCTCAATGACATGTCGCGCGTGTGTGGAGCCGACGGGACTCCGCGGGATCGAGAGGGCCGGCGGCTTTGGCAACAAATGCGATGCACACAAGGAGATCGATTCGGTACGTTGCCGTCGGGATCGACCATTGAGGAAAGAAGGCCTAGGCTCTGAGAGATGAGCTGGTACTGTATTTTGGTAGAATGTCATCGGGATACCTTGGTCTACTGTGTCGGCCGCACCTGGCAGAGAGCGAGCTCCCAGAACCAAACTTTCTTTCCTGAGACTGGGGGAAGGGGGGGGGGATCCCCTTTCTCGTGCAAAAGGATCGCCAACGCAGTGGCTCCTGGCCATCATATCCTTGATGGAGTCGTCCAGGAGCCAGGTAGTGACGGAGGTTGGCTCTGCGCTCGCTCGCTCGCTCGCTCGGTATCTGTCGTCGGATCCAGACCAGTTCCGCCCAGCGGGTTACCATGGACGCTCGTTCGGGGTGCCGCTGCAATAGGCAAAAAAGGTATGCAGGAGTCGACGATCCAGGCTTACATTCGGCCCAGGGCAGATGAGGGGAGCACGGAAGGCCCTGTTGCCGGTCCGGACCAATTAATTCCTCCATGGTGGGCCCCGGGCGGGTATTGATCATCAAGCCAAACATGCAAGCAGAGCAACATAACATCGTCCCATGTCAGGGTTGAGCGGGCAGAGTGCAAAATCGGCCTCTTGGTCCGTAATACACTACGTAGTTGGTAGGTAGTAGGGTAGACCTCGCAAGCAGAAATTGTAGTGTGTAAAGTATGCATGTATACAAATGGATTGAGTAATGATGATGACAGTGGTGATAGCAACGACAGCAATAATACTAATAACAATATCAAGGGCACGAGCTGAACGTTGTGTGTAAGGGACTCCGTCAGACAGGGCTCGCTGAGGGCTGAAGACGAGCCTGCATTAGCAGATATGCAGCCAATACTGCTGTGCACGTCAGAGAAGAAGGTCTGGACTCGGGTGGCGGAGAAGGAAATGGAGACGCAAAAAATTTCCCGCACATACCTAAACTACCTACATAGTGCATTTGTCGATTCATACTATGTATGTATGTAGTGTGGTTTGGCTACTATGTACATAGGCGCTCACTATTGCTGAGGCTCGTAGGTAGGTATGCAATATGTACAGAGGCAGGCAAACGTCCCTTCCCATCTGCGTTGGATAAAGCGTGACTTGCGGGAGAGTCACGTGGGAGAGGCCCGCTACACACATCACGCCTACCTACCTAATCTAAAGGTAGGTTATTGGTTTAGGTAGGGTATCGAGTAATTACCATCATGCGTCTATGCTAGGTAGGCTCGACTACTACGTATCCCTACAGAATACCTAAACTTACTAGGTAAGTGGGTACGCAAGGAGGCGTTGATCAAGCCTCGAAACAGCAGGAGTCGAAAGGCTGGACGGGCCGGGTCCACCTTCCTACGGTTCGGTCCCCACGGTGCCGTCGGCGTCGGAGCCTTTTGCAACCAAGGCGGCAGGCACGGCCCACGCAATCCTGCCGCTTTCTCTGCCCGCCCAAAGAGGTTCGAATAACTACCTACCTACCTACCTACCTACCTACCTCCCTGCACGTGTACATTTACTAGTATACATTGTTTGGACCTAACTGCTTTTCCGTCCTGTTACTACATTACTTTACTACACTACGGTGCCTGCGGAGATACGCCGCCACCCTTACAGTTACAACACACAGCGGGGTGAAAGGTGGGGGTGCAGTCTGAAAAGCGCTCCACACGGACAGGGTTCTTCCTACCTAATTTAGGTAGCGTATTGTAAGGTATCGGACCCAAGTTTGCGTCCATTGAGGACTTTAGGTCGAATCAAGTGCACCGTGGTTTCTACTGTTGCACCTTCCTCAATCATCGCTCTTCCATTGCTCATGTGGAATTAGCACAGCCACCGGTATCAAACAACCCCCGGCACTGAAAGACAGACAGGCAGACAGACGGCAGGCACACGGCCCTGCATATAGGTCATTTACCATGTAATACTTACTGCACGTGTATTTCGCAGACATATTAGCTAGGTGCGTGCGGATACACCAACTACCTATGTAACGGTTGTAACTGCGTACATGTTGTGGACGACGTACGATGTACTTACTCTAAGGCTTCAGCACAGGACGCATAAGCTGCAACGTCCAACCTTGCACAATGGCTCATTCACCTGCTACCCGTACTATGTATGGGACGCTCACCGTTGCAAGGAGCACACCTAGTGTACCTGTTTGCTTTGCAATCCTGAGGTAAAAAGCGAGGAGCCCACCATCGCAGTTGCCAGCTCGGGTAGGGAGGTAGCTAGGTACCTACCTAGATAGGTACATTACTAGGTATGTATATGTATAAGCTAGTAGGTAATTAGGTGATAGTCAGAATCCTCCTCGCTCCTCTCTCTTTTCCCTCCCCCTCCTTCCCTCCGCGCCTCTCTCCTTCCGGCCCTACTGCACACCTATCAGTCATTGCCTGTCCCCTAGCACTATTACTACCTAGTGTAAGTGCCTATGCAGCTCATGTACATTGCAAACTACTTTTGCGACATGGGCTGGGATGTGCCACTTTGCGGGCCAAGGTGCGAATTTAACCTCCAATGACCCGATCCAATGGTTTCCCGTACGCCAGACCGATCGAAGTGTGTTGCGTCAGCCCCCCCGGGCTTCAACTTATCTTTCTTTCCGTCTGTCTTTTCTTCTTCTTGGCCTTTTCGCCATCCTCTTGTTCCCGCCGCCTGCCGCCTGCCGCCTGCCTGCTCCGCGCACACGCAATCGTCTGTTTCCATCTGATGGAACCCGTGCAAGTGTGTCCACAACACCAGCGCAAGGTCATAATCGACGGACAGAAAGCGCGGTACCTTCTGACAAGTTGGCCCAACTGGACAGGAGGTAAGGGGCATCGGATTCAGCCTTATTGCATCGTGCCCCGAACTCTTAGCTCATACCATACCCTTTCATCCTCACCGTCAAGCTTAAACTATGCCCTGTGCGCTCGTACATGGCCAATAACGGTCAACGCTCTGGTTCTCTACGACGGGTTCGTGCCCGCCCTAGTTCGACAGAGCTGAGATAGACTTTGCTGCGCCCTGCACTCTTCTCCGTTCGACTGCAACGGGCTCAGTTGTCCCCAGCTCGCTGTATGCCGGCACCGGGTGTGCCTCTCTACCACTTTTCTTCTCTCCTGGTCTTACCACCTCCCAGCTGGCACCAGCGACCTGGCTTCTAGAACGCACAATTCCGTCAGCTTTCCTTCTCCCCGGTTACGATTACTTCTTAGGGCTCACAATACAGGCATCCCGTAGTTCGGGCGCGACGCACGCAACGCTCCGTCCGGCACACACCAGGCAGGCCGGCCGTCTTGGTCGCATCTTAGACCCCGGATCCACAGCACTTGCACCGCACTAGGCCTTACCCACATAAGGCAAGTTGTGGGCTTGTGGCACATCCTACCTCTTTGGGATTGTCATCCAAGACATCATGCCGTTGGCTTTCATACTGACAAGCGGCATTCTGTAGTAAGAAACTGTTCACCGAGTCGAGCGTTGAAGCCGCCATCCGTGATGGCTGAGACACTTCGGTGGCAAGGCAAGCCCCGAGACAAGGGCCAGGTGGCAGGTTGCCTTAAGCCTTGGTTGGGGTTTGGTTTGCATTTTGTAGATTAGATCATCAATCCGTAGGCGTCAGGGCCTCGAACGTCACCGCATTCGTGATTTTATCGAACAAGTCCCAAGATAGAATGCCCCGGATGCCAATTTCAGGGCCGGACACAGTGGCGTCCTTTCGCCAAGCACCTTGTGTCTGTTGCTGCAGCAAGCTGGTTTCCTCTCAGCTGATCGGCACTCCCTGTTGAGGGGCGGGAAGCAGTCATCCGTGAGGGAGGATTCGCCCTGCAGACCAAGACAGCGCTTCGGGAGGACGCAGCAAAGTCTCGAGCCAGCAACACCCCAAATCCCGGCAGCTGTGGCCCTCGATTGCCCACTCGAGTCCCTCAGTCAATCTGATTTGGTCCTACCCTGACCAGGGTGCTTTTTACAGCGCAACTGGACACTGAGACCCTAAACACGAAAAGAGGGCTGTTGTCGACAAGGTGCCTTCGCATGCGGTTCGTCGGTGGGGCATCGCACGGGCAATTAGTAGATGCATCCGCCAGAACCAAACGTTTCCAAACTTTGTATACCATGTATGGTATAGAAGCCTGATAGCCGACGACCCTATGGCCTGGTTGTGGCGCGTTGGGTTCCCTCCGTTTAGCGGTAACGGATGGGCGGCACCTCCGGCTCATTGGGGCTAATCAATGCTCATCGGATGAACAGGCCGCGAGTGGCTGCAAAGTCCGAACTACGTTGTTTCCGTATTTCGTTTCTGTTCTGTTCTTCTGTTTTGGCGGTCGAGCGGAATGACCTGCCTATAGTAGGCAATAACATGGCTTGTTATGGACGTTGAGCCTCATCCATGGTTGACAAATATGCCAGGACGCCTATCCATGGCTACCTTGTTAGTAACGGCCAGCCGAAATAGGAAACCAGTTTAATGCTGATTCAAGAAAGCCTGCCGTTAGCAGCCCGAATAATGAAGAAATGACGGCTAGCGGACTTCTTCGCCGCTACCCGCAAGGGTGACTATAGCGAATTTCGGCCAGCCGTCACATCCCTTGGGACTAAGATTGTGTATCTCGTTACGCCTTCAATCCTGCAAAGCCGCCGGCGTCTGGCTCGCTCGAGCTTCGTGCCTGAAGCACTAAGTGTATGCATGCAGCCTTGACGTGGTAACAGGGCATGCGTATAAAATGTTCAATATATTACGGGGGGTGTTTTTGTCAACAGTATAGCGTTGAAACCGGCGTGGCTAGCACGCTTGGCACCCGTCCAAAGATTGGTTAGACAGGGCCTGGAGAGAGCGCGGGGACGCACCTCTGTCTCTAGTTGGCGCCCCGCGGTCTCGTGTTGTCTCTTGCTCTTTTCCATCCCTTCCGCACTGCGACACGAACGACGGCGACACGAGGTATTCGTAACCCCCGCCTCAGTTGAGTCTGAACAAAACACTAAATGAAAATTAGAATTAAGAAAATAAAAATAAAAGGCCTTGGCTTTCCGCTGTGGCTGGCAAAGCCATGTGCGCCGGTGTTTACCAGTTCAAACTCCATGGGTTTGCATTGTAAGTGCGTCAAGTGGGCCAAAGAAAAGACTTGCTGCCATGCAACAAACCCCCTGGTTATTCGACGACCCCTCCTCCCCGGACACAGCTGATTTTGAGACGGGAAAAGCTCCCTTCTCTCCTCCAGACATGACTGCAACCGGGAACCATGAATCAACGTCTGTAGCTGACTGCTGACGGCCGGTGCAACAAATCAACAAATGTCCGAATACGATATAGCTTCAGTCAACTGAACAGAGAAGGCTATCTCGTCAAAAGAAAACCGTTGGTCGTACTTCGAGACATCAAGCTTGAGCTCGAAGAGAAGCCACCCACCATCACTCCGATACGATACCCAATGGTATCGTACGTACTGCGTTGTGGAATAAAAGTGCCGGTCTCGTCATATCCCGCGTTCCTCAAGCAAGCTTTCGCCTGCCATTCGTTAACTTTTCCCTTTGTTTTCCATTTCTCTTCTTTTTTTTTTTTTTTACCACAAAGGGAAATCGCTCGGATTTAACCAAAGACACCACAGGTACCGGTCCTTCCTCAGAGAAGTCTAACAAGTAGCCCTTGAGTATATTCTGAACCAGGGCGCCCGCCTCGGGGGGCTGAAGTTTGTGATCCGTCACTTGGCTTGGTAATATCGGGCATTAAAGCCCGAACTCCGGCATCATTGCTTACATCCAGACATGTGGCTGAGACGGCGAGGCCTATGCGATCGAAGTTACAGTTGCAGTCGTAGTGGCAACTTTGTGATCGTGCCGCAACCTAGGGGAGGGGGCATCAGATGTACGAGTTCTTGCTATGGTTGCGTGACATTATGCGGCGGCATAAGATGCCACCCCTTGACGCTGTTTTTCTTGTTGACGCCTTCTTATGCTTCTCTTCCACGGCTGCTATGCATCTCGGACGCTTTCTTCTGCGCCAGTGTTGCGGTAGATCCCGCATCCTGGGTCACATGCGGTCTGGAGCAACGCGACGCAAAAGATCTGCGGAAACAGCAGGAGCCCCCTGCAGAGGTTGATACAAACGCTGTCAACAAGTTGGATGGTGAGATATCATATCGACGCAAATGTGCGATTCCGAGCCCAATCTCGTCACATTCATCGACTCTTTTGAGTTCCGGGCATTTCTCCGCCTCCGTCGTGTAAGACGGGCCGGCCTCCCCAGAAGATAGCCCAGGCCGGCCTCCGAGGCAGTAGACTGGCTTACTGACTATAGCATGGCACTCAAGGACAAAGTTAGCTTCAAAAACGCAATGCTCGAGAGTCTGAGGGTTCAATCGAGAACGTGGTCAGCCCGGTCCGTGTCCTGGCAGATCCCAAGGGACTGGACTGAGCCCCGAATTCCTCAAACACGACCCTAGGGGGAACAAGCCCGCGTTCGAACCGTCTGATCCGACGAGAAATGCTACTCTATAACCCCGAGCATCCAATCGCAACTGGGCCTCATCGATGACATTATTTAGCCTCCCTGCTGTTGCGTGCGGCGCTACCGGCTTTAGATCCCTTACTACCATGGGGGGGGAATCATGGGGGATACTCCCCGCGAAAATGCTACACAAGACTGTGTTCGTATGCCCGCCTGCTTGCGACACCCGCGACCAGACCTAGTTGGCATCCTTTCAACCCAGTTGCGCGCACGTCCGTCCGCCGGCGCAACAGCAAGGCCTGACCTGACCTGACCCCTGCGACAGGTGAGAGACTATCGAGGTAGGGGCGGGCTGCTCCTTCTCGGGTTCGCAAATGACCTCGCGATCCGGTCATGGCTCTTCCTCCTGCTGCGCGGGCTAGAACGACGGGAAACGGGGAGGAATGGCCGAACAACTCTGTCGTGATAGTTGCTTCAATTCGCTCGCTGCGCACAAAGTTTGTCGGACGAACTTGGCAGTCTGCCGCACCATGTTCCAGAACGGGCGCATATAGGGCCTTAGCGTTGTCCTCGACGGACATCAGGCAGCGCGCTCATTCTCCGTGGCCAGTGCTCAACTCGCAACCTACACCTGAACGTTCTTCCATGCCAAAAAGAGGGAGGGGGGTGTGAGACTTGCCAGCCATTTCGGGCACAAAGCCAGCTAGGTAAAGGAGGGAAGACGCGATTCGGTTGTAACTATATTTTGCTGTGTGTCATCCGATGTAGGTGATATGCCGAAGCACGCAAGGTTTAAAGGCCGATGGGGAGGTAAACTTGTAAAGAGGAGCCGTTGGATCGATAAAGAAGAGGGGTCAACCATCGTCGATCGTCGATGACTAACTCCCCGGGCTTGGGGATGGTGTTTTGGCCTACTGTGAAGCCTCGGGGTCGTCGGACCATTCCCCCTTTGCAAAGAAGAACGCTGCGATTCCCCTGTTCGACCTCTGGTCGTGCAAATCATCGGCGCTCCTCTGCCTGTCAACACCCACCGGCAACTGCCTGCCCACACACAGCCAAGGTTAGGTATGACAAATCCGACGGGATTTAGTCCGGCGTCCCTCGACCACCGCGTTTCGTTTCAAGCACCGACTGGTAGTAGGCGCCTTGCTATTAGGTAGCGCCGGGGAGGCGGCCGATGACCAATGATAAATGGATGTCACATGATACATCACGTGCACTGAGTACCGCGCACGCGCCCGGACTCTTAAGGGTCCAGCAGGAACCTTATCCGAAAGGGATGAAGGGGAAGTTTCAGCCGTGGCAACAACGGCCACATTGCTTGAGTGAGTGAGATGTTGATGCTCGAATCGTACCATGAGCGGAAGTCGTGAATCGTCAACGGCAACATACAATATTGCGTGCAGTAAGATCGGTGGTTGAAGACAAACCCCCTCGGGACCACCATCTCATACCAAGATTCTACCACTTTTTTTTTTTTTTTGTCTTACAAAGAAGGGAGCAAGCGACATCACGCCAAAAGCCGCAGAGAAGCAGGAAGAAAATCACATGACACTGTTACACAACAATCGATAATAACCTCGAGCTACTGGAGAGATCCCTCCCCCCCCCTTCATAAGCCCGCAACACACAAGACAGGAGGAGAAAGTCGTTTTTAAAGAAAGCCGTAATGGAGGCAAACCTGTCGGCGTCCGCCGTGGGCGAGCCGGCCCGCCTGGGCTTCGGCTTCTTCCTCCTGCCCTTCGCCACCTTCATCTGCTTCCTGGTCCCTGTTCTCTACCTGTTCCCCCCGATCCCGGCCACGATCAGCGACGCGCTGCTGGCGACGCACAAGAGCATCGCCCTGGCCCCGTCTAGGAGCAACCTCCGGGACCAGCATTCTGCCGCGGAGCAGCAGAAGGAAGAGAAGAAGAGGGTCGGGGCCGACGGCGCCGCCGCGACGGTCAAGGCGCTCTGCGTGTACCCCGTCAAGTCGTGCCGCGGCATCGAGGTCGGGCGAAGCAAGCTCCTCCCCACGGGCCTCGAGTTCGACAGGCTGTACACCCTGGCGCAGCTCAAGTCGCCGTTCCCCGTGTCAGTCGACGGCGCGGCCGGGGACGGCCGGGACGAGCACGCGTGGGAGTTCATCACGCAGCGGCAGTTCCCGCGGCTGGCGACGGTCAAGGTGGACGTCTTCGTCCCGGACGCGACCAAGAGCACCGTGTTCCTCCAGAAGAGCGGCGACCCGTGGATCGTGCTGCGCTTCCCCTGGCGCGAGGCCGGGTGGCGCGGGGCCGCGCAGTGGGCCGCGGCCAAGATCCGGGGCGGGTGGCGCGCCGAACCCGAGATGGAGGTGCTGCTGCCGGTCGAGTTCCCCACTGAGAGGGATATCGAGGAGCGCGGGTACGCGCGCGAGGACGTCAGGGTGTGGAAGGAGATGGTCCCCGCGCTGAACATGGGCAAGGAGATCCCCGAGGAGCTGAGCCGGTACCTCGGCGTGAGCAACAAGATGACGCTGTTCCGGGTCGACCCGGGGAAGCTGAGGGAGGTGCACAGGTGCGCGCCGGCCAAGGAGGAGGCGGGGTACCAGCCCGTCGTCGGGTTCCAGGACGCGGTGAGTCCTCCAACCCCCTTCCCCCTAAGTGTGACGTGTCTATGCCAGCGACGCGAAGCCTTCCCCCCCCCCAAAGATTGAGAGCGAGAGGGAGGCAACCGAGCTAACGAATGGGGGCTGGATGAACAGTATCCCCTGCACCTCATGAACATGAGCAGTCTCCGCGACTTCGAAGCGCAGGTTCCCAAGGACGAGAACCTCCAGCACCTCGACGTCAGGAGGTTTCGCTCCAACATCATCGGTAAGGCAGTCCTCTCCATTCTACGTCCTCCCCATCTCGAAAGGAGACGGGATTCTTTGGAAGTTGTCGGTCCGGCTAACGAGGCTGGGCCAGTCTCTGGCGCCCCGGCATACGACGAAGAGTCGTGGAAGTCGGTCAAGTTCACCCAGGGCGCATCCAAAGTCGCCACGCCTTCGAAGTTTCAGGTCTCGTGCCGCACAGTTCGGTAAGCTCCCCCACTACCTCGTGCCCCTGTTCTTAAAAAAAAATTCCGTCAAGCGTTTGCGGAGTTTTGGGGAGAGGTTTTCTTCCCCCTTTTTTTTCCGGCGAAAGGATCGACTGCCCCTTCTGTTCTGGTAATATCAAACTGACTTACCCCCGACAGTTGTAAAATGCCCAACGTCGACCAGGTCACCGGCCTCCGCCACGGCGTCGAGCCGGACAGGTCCCTTCGCAAGCTCCGCGAGGTCGACGAGGGCGCCCCGCGCATGGGGTGTCTGGGCATGCAGATGGTCCCCCTGTTCGAGGGCACCGACCGCGTCGAGTACATGCAGACCTGGCTCGAGGTCGGCATGGCCGTCGAGGTGCTGGAGCGCGGGGAGCACGTCTACATCAAGCAGTGAACCCGGTAGTGCCCGGCTCGTAGATCGGGCAGGCGACCTCGATGATCCTGGTGTATGGGGAACGGTTGCAGGGTCAGAATGTATAGACTGAGTTGGGAAGCATAGCCAACATCAGGGGAACGAATCATGCAGGTGCAGGTATAGAATAGGGGGCAAAAAATAAAATATCAAATCATCAATGTCACACATGAGCCTCCATTATATATCATGCCTTTTACTCCCAAAGTTCCGGTTCCTTCCCTCGAGAACCCATCCGGACCCGTCGCAGAAACAAAATGACTATAAACAGTTCGTCTCAGTGGTATCCAACACAAACGACCCTCGTCGGATGCCTCCCGCCACCTTTCAGGTACAGCCCAAGAAAAAGACGCTTAATGATAAGCAGAAAAGGAAGGATCCCATTATCGTCATCATCGTGTCACATTCCGGATTGATGTCTCGGTTTCACGAGACCAAGACACCATCACAATGTCAAGCCCGTAGGCCAAACGTTTTTACTTCAGATCAGCGGGTGTTAACGCTTGAACCACACTGGTTCCCTCGCTGAAGCGTGTCCGGAAGATACGGTTGGCGTTCTGGAACATGCCATCTTTCAGGGACACAACGATGAACTGCGAGCCCTTGAAGCGCGTCTTGATCAGGCGACCAATGTTTTGCGTATGTGACAAGTCCAAGGCGGCGTCGACCTCGTCGAGAATGTACATCGGTGCTGGCTTGAACTGCAGGAGAGCCATGATGAGGGAGAGTGCGATGAGGGATCTGGGCCACCCGTGTTAGTTATCCAATCCGAAATTTGAAAGAGGTGTAGTAGATCCCTTACCTCTGTCCACCAGAGAGCTCAGTCAAACTTTGCTTCCAAACCTTGCCCAGGGAGACCTTGACTTCAAGACCTTCGCTAATGGTCTTGCCTTCGGGAGGATCAAGTTTGGCGAAACTGCCGGGCAAAAGCTCGTTGAAGATCTGACCAAAGTCGCCGTTGACCTTCTCCCACGTCTCTTGTAGGGCCTTCTTCTTGTAATCATCCAAGCTGATGATGGTCTCTTCGATCTTACGCTTGTCGCGGATGACTGTCTTCATCATGTGCTTCAGCGACACCTCCTTCTTCTCGACGCTCTCAATCATGTTCATGACCTTGGGGTTAATTTTTTTCTTCATGCCCTGGAAGCGGTCCGTCAAGTTGCGGAGCGTCGACTTGCACTCGGCAATGTTCTGGCCCTTGAAGTCGTAAGGCGTGCCTGTGCGGCCAAAGTTCTCCTTCTCATCGGCGATCCAATCATGCTCCTTCTCCATATGAGCCACTGTCTGGACAGCCGACTGCTGTTCCTTGTGGAACTTCTCGACTTGGTGGCCGAGTTTCTGCATTTCGAGGCTCTCCTCGGCGATGCGAGCATTCTTGGACCGAGTGGCCTCCTCAAGTGCGTGGAGTTCGTCGTCGAATCCATGCAGCTTGGCCCGTTCGTCATCAAGCTCGGCCTGGACGCCATCGAGCGTCTCTTGGAGACTGCTCTGCTGCTTGACGAGGTCTTCGATGTCCTGCTGCTGAGCCTTGATAGCCACCTCGACCTCTTGCAACTGCTCGCGGGCCGCAGACAGGTCGCCTGCGACTTGTTCCGAGTCGAGCTGCGCGCCCTGCACCTCCTTTTGCAGGACCTTGACCGAGGCAGAGTTCTTTGTGAGGCCGGCTCGCAGCTTGTCCAAGGACTTCTGGAGCTCGACAAGCTTTGCGTCCTTGTTATTGTCGAAGTCCTTCATGTCTTTCTCGATCCGTTTCACGTCAGCTGTGGCTTCGGCGTGTCTCATTTTCGCTGCCGCCGTGTCGGTCTTGAGCTGAGCAATGGTCTCCTTCATGTTTTCCACCTCTTGGATGATGGACGACGACGAGTTGCTGCTGATTTGCTCCTGGGCAAGTTTGATCTCGTGGCTCTTCAAGTCGAGCTCCTGCTTGATCTTGCGCGCGTGATCGAGCTTGGACTTCTCACTCGCGATGGTGAGCTGTAGTTGGTGCAGAGAAGCCTCGGCCTCCTTGAGTTGGCGTGTGATGTCATTGAGCTTCTGCAGGGTGACAAGCACGCCGCTGGAGTTGGGAGAGCTACCGCCCGAAAGAGTACCAGAGGGGTCATAAGCATCGCCTTCCAGGGTGATACTCCTCATCCTCACGTTCGGGTCAAAGGTGACCTTCTTCGCCGTGTCCGCATCGGCGCAGATGAGAGTGTTGCCGAAGACGTACTCCATGGCTGCAGATACCTCATGGTCGTAACCAACAAGGGACAGTGCCAGGTTGACCTTGCCCGGGGCGATTCTCTGCGCTGTGGCAATGGTCTGAGCCGAGGTCTTGAATGCTGCGATCTTGTTCAAGGGAATAATGGTGACACGCTTGCGGAGCTTCCCCCCCTGGAGCAGCTGGGTGCCAGTGACTTCAGTATCAACCACGACGTTGTAGAGACGGCCGCCAGCGCAGATCTCGAGGGCGGTGCCTGCTTGAGTGTTCTCCTTGTCCAAAGTGAACAGCTGAGCGACTAAACCTTTAACCTTGGACCGATCAAAATTAGGGGTCGGATCCGCGTAGTTGAAGTCAATGTTGGCAACCTTGCGCTTAAGCCCATCCGCCTCCTGGCGAAGGCCTCGGATTTGCTGCTGCAAAGACGATTGCTTCTGGTACAGCTGCTCTTCCTGACCGGGCTCAAAACCTAGTCTACCCAGCTCTTTCTCGAGCTTCTGGGCTTGCGACTTTAGGCCTTCGAGATCCTTCAGAAGGTGGGCGTTTTGTTCCTTCGCCTTCTTGGCGCGTGGCTCTTCTTCCTTGATGCGCTTCTCGAGATGGGCAATCTTCATCTTCGCCTGCTCCTGCTCGGTGACGGCAGCTGTCGCACGGTTCCTGGCGTCTTGGAGTTGGCCTTGGTAACCGCTCTCTTGACCATCCTTGGAAGCTACACCCGTCTGCAGTGTTTGCAAAAGTTCTTCCTTGGATTCGGCTTCTTGGCTCTGCTTCTCCAGATCGTCCTTTGCAGCGTCGAACCTAGCTTTGATCTCTTCAAAAGCTTGCGTCTTTTCTTGCAGCGTCGCTTCCAATTCGGACACGTTCTTCTCCACGGCTGTCTTCTTTTCTTTTTCTTCGGCCATGCTCGACTTCTTCAAATCCATGACAGTGGCGAGTCTGACAAGATCGTTGGAATGCTTCTTCACTGCGTCCTCAAGAGCTTGCGCCTTTCCACCCTTCTTCAACTCCTTGTCGCGTTGTGCGCGGACTCGTTTGACGTCCTCCTCGAGATGGGATATTTCGCTCTTCAACCGTGCCGCAGACTCCTCGAGATCTTTGCGCCGTTGCTTCTTGCCTTCCAAGTCTGCCGCAGACTGCTCCAGCTTCTCTTGGCAGCGCACGTAATCGTGCGCTACAACGACCCTCGTGAGGCGCTCGAGGTCGTTTTGTGTTTGTTGGAAGTCGAGGAAAGCGCGCTTCTCTGTCCGGAGTTTCTCGAGCTTGGGCTCGATCTCGTCCCGAAGCAGTTCTGTGATCTCCTGGAGTTTCATCTCCTTCTTGGCCATCGTCTTTAACGCCTTGTCTCTCCTATCCTCGAACATACGTGTTCCTGCAGCTTCCTCGATCATGGCCAGAATCTCAACAGGCTTCATGTTCAGCACCTTCGTGATTCGACCTTGCATGATGAGGAAATTGGGGTTGTTGATGTTGAGCTGGACGGACTGGAAGAGGTTTTGTACTGTTTGTTGCTGTGCACGGTGTCCATTGATGAGGTATTTGGACGTGCCGCCGAGGACGATTTGTCGAGTCACACTAATGGTCGCATACTCCTCGAAGCCGATAGGTGACTTCTTCTTGTCTCTGTTGTCGAAAACAATCGTAACACTCGCTTTCGTGACACCGGCCTGGCCGCGCTTGTAGATGAGGTCCTGTTGGGAATAGCATCAGCTTCAACGTCTGCGACACCGGCACCAGCCAAAGGTTCAGCCCACGAAGCACCCGCACCTGGAGATTTTGCGCTCGAACTGTTGTCATGTTGGTGATGCCCAAAACGAAGCAGATGGAGTCCAAAATGTTGGACTTTCCGGAACCGTTGAGGCCTGTGATCGAGTTGAAACTTTCGTCCCTGTATTGTGTCAGCTGGCGATCCCCTCTCGATCGAAGTCAGGTTTGTTTACCATCCCGAAATCACCGTTCGCACGGCATACGACTTGAAGCCCTGTAATCCGTTAGCAAAAATAATGTTTGCGGAGGAAATCGGATCGCATACGTCTATAATCACTTCTATGACCCTCATGCTGCAGTAGTTAGTGGTTTGCGATGATGTTGCTGAGGACTGTTGTCAGTGTCAAGGACTTTTTTGTTTACTTTCGACCGATCGCGTTTCCACTTCACCACCCCCCTTCTCGGGTTTCTGAGGTAGGGGGGCTCCCGCTTTCCCGCCCCGATAACGCCCCTATCGGTGGCAGCAACAGCGATTCAACCACGGGCGCGACTGTCATTGCCCCAGCCAGGGCAGCCCCACAGAGCTTCCGATACGCTAAGCCGAATGCGGACTCGACCAAAACAATCGGTTCGCAACGCAATTCAAACCCACGTCCGTCAACATCACCACATTCATACAGCTTTTGTGTGCTTCCCACTTTTTGCTAACCTCCCCCAAACAAACATCTCACCACACCTCCTACCATCTTTTCGACCTCGATGATCAGTTAGCATTTCTCTTCATCCTCGAAGCGACTCTCTTGCGCGCGTCGCGACTTACCCCTCACGATGGCAGCGATGCGAGGAACGCGTGTGCCCCCCGGCTCCGCGTCGTGGATTAACGAAGAAAGGACAACGGCTCTGAGCATTGTCCAGGCCGAGGCCGAGGAGTTTTCATTCGCTGCACGAAACGAATTCGACTGGCTCAATGAGCACATGGCTGGGATCTTCAATGAGAACCAGATGCATGTACATCCTTGCCACCAGCTCTGGGTCGATTGCTAACCGAGTGAACAGCAATGTTGCCGAGATTTTCAAGACTCCTGGAAAGCTCCGCAGCAAGACGCCGCGAACAGCGCGAAAGGCTGACAATGGCGAGGCCCGTGTCGTAAGGCGCCCGAACTTCTTGCATACCGCTCTTTGGCTAACGGTGTATAGCCATTGTCAGATGTCTTCTCTTCAACGCCCAACGGCGCGACGAACGCCTTTACACAGCAGCTTGCTCGTACGACCCCGAAGGTTAGCCTTGCAAAACCGACGTCGTCTCCTTTGATCAACAGAAATATTTCGCCACATAAAGCTGCCCCCTCGCCCAGACCGGTTTCGAAGCAGCCTGTTGCCCTAGCCGATTCTGGATACTATGGCAGCCAAGACGTTGACAACGTGGATGATACCGAAGACGATATGGATGTGGACCTCATCGAGGAGGAGACAGATGTTGGAGAGCCACGATCCAGCCCCCCTAAGACAGGACGTACTGGTCATGTCGCGTTCGATGTCACAGTCGAGCAAGACGCGCCTCAGAGCCCGACCGCGACGAGGACTATGCGATCACCTGAAGTTACCTTCCAGACTGCCAAGGAAGAGCAGACGACAAGGGTGATGAGAGACGTAACTGAGGAGGCTCCAGCACCCGTCTCGGAAGCCTCATCCGCACCCCACAGCTCACCGAAGCGTGCGGGAACTCCTTCGTCTCCAGTTCCGTCTCCTGAAACCCATTCTCCAGCTGTCGCATTGTCTGCCAAGAAGTCGCCTATAAAGCGATCTCTGGCTAAGCAGGCGTCTCCGTCGCCTTCCTCGCTCAAGGGTTCTCGGTCACCCGCGCCCGAACCCACACCCGGTGCGGATTCGCAAGATGACGATGTAGATGTCCACATGGACGACGATACGCGGTCGGATGAATCCAGTCCGATCCGACCAGTCAGGAAGAGCAGTCTCAATTTTGCTTCACTTCCCGCCAGAGAGCCCTTGAGAAATAAGAGCATCGGGGCTCGCGTTTCCAGGACCAGCCATTTGGACAACAACCGCCAGAGTTACTACAGCAGACAAACCGGAGGCAAGAGCTTGGGACATAATATCGAGGTGCTGGGAGCTTCAGATGATGAGGAAGGCAACGATGACGAAATGAATGTCGACGACTCAACCGAGGCGACAAAGGACGGCGATAGCTACGCCTCGAACCACAACAAAACATACACTCAAAGACTCCAAGATCAGATCAACTTGCTCGGCAAGTCCCAGCCAAACGCAAGCAGACCTTCGAAATCGAACCCAAGCTCTGCTGTTGCCCAGCAGCTTGCCCAAGCCAGCGCTACTCAACCCGCGACAGAACCAAAGAAAGCATCACCTGTGAAAAAGTCAGGCGCCCCACCAACCCCTGGAGCATTCCCCGAGGACGATGAAGAGGAGGACGAGGAGGAAGACGACTGGATTGCGCCACCCGTTCCTGCAAAGGACGCGCCCAAGTCTAGCCCACGACCACATTTGCTTAAGAGCCATACCGCAGACGTCATGGAAGGGATTGATGGCTCTGACACCGTCAGCGGCCCTGACTTTGGCTTGTCTAAACAGCGGCAGTCACCAGGTCGATCGGGCTCGCCGAAGCGTGCCCCTGTCATTCCTGAGCGCACTACCAGTGTCTTTGGTCACGGGAAATCTGCTTCCGTGTCCATCCTCCCAGATCTGCCGCAGGACGTTGTGGCTGAAGACTTGTCTCCTACCAAGAAACACGTCTCTGTTTCTAACCCGCTCTCGGCGGTGCTAGAAGACGGACGCCCGGAGACTCCTCAATCGCCTACGCGAGGCTTCCGTGACAGCCCGCTGAAACAAGTGAAGAACAAGCTGTCTTCTATTCTGAAGAGTTCCAAGGGCCTTCTTGCCAGTAGCGCGGCTATCAGCGCCGAGGGAAAGTCGTCAATCATTTCACCTTCCAGCGCTCGGTTTGGCCATCACTCTGGTCCGTCTACAGAGTCCATCGTGGCCCAGCCGGCCCCAGCTGAGCCGCTGTATCCCGATCTTTCCAAGCGCATTGCAGCCGATACACAAACACTTGGCAGTGTGGGAAGCCCCGAAAAACCTGTCGCAAGACGGACAAGGGCTTCTGTCGAGAAGGAAAAGGAGGACAAGCGCAAGGAGAAGGAAGCCAAACTGATGGCCGACCAGATGAGCAAGCTGGACAAGGCCCGCGCAGAGGAACGCGAGAAGGCTCGAACTTTCAGCAAAGAGCAAGAGAGGATCGCCGCCATGGAGAAGCTGATTGCGATACAAAAGGAGACGGAGCCCGAAATGGAACAGGACAAGGAGGTAGAGAGACCTGCCCGAACGCCGGCGCCAAAGGAGGCACCTAAGCCTACCAGAACAAGCCCTCGCAAGGCCAAGAACCAAGGAGAGGTCGAAGCTCCGGCTCAGGCTTCCCAGCCAGAGAAGCCGGACGTGGAAATGACGGAAGCGCCGACCCCGATGCCGCCGCCGTCGGCCCCTCGCTCTGTGGGACCGAGCCAGACGGCGAGGCCCAGGGAGCTCCGCCGCCCGATAAAACCCACCAAGGAGGCACCTAGCAAGGTCAAGCAAGCGCCTACCGTCATTCGCGTTAACACCGGCTCGCAACACTCTCAGTACCATCCCTCAACCAGTACTCTGTCCTCCGGCCTCCAAGACACGCTGGGCTCGGCGGTCAAGTCCAAGACCAGCCAGACGGGTTCGCATAGCAAGCAGTCTCTGGCAAGCTTGAAGAGCTCTGTTTCTTCCACCGGCCGCCCCAAGGCGCTTGAACTTGCCGCTAAGCGGAAGGAACAAGAGGAGCGCGAAGCGCAAAGAAAGAAGGATGCCAAATCCGAGCTTGAACGCAAGCGCGCTGCTCTCCAGGAGGAGGAGCGCAAGCAGGAATTGCAGAGGCGACAGGAAGCGGAGAGACAGAGAGAAAGGGAAAGGGAGCAAGCTGAGGCGAAGAAGAACGCACAAAGGCAGGCCGCTATCGAGCGAGCCAAGCAAACGCGAGCACCGCCCCCTGCTGTGCGATCCCAGCCGAACGGCCCTCCCGACTACACTGCGGGTCAACGCAGCGATAACCAGCCTCCCCGGCCCCCTTCTCGTATGAATTCTGCTGCCCATCGATCTCAGGAGGACCGACCGGTCAACGCCATTCTCTCGAATGCCACCAAGCCTGGCTCCAAGAGGCCTCTTCCGCAGGACGGCAGGGAGGAGACGAGCTCGCGCAACCCTGCTCCCCGCAACGCTCCATCTTACCAGTCCAAGGATGCCAAGCGTCGTCGCACGAGCGACGACTTTGCCGATGAGCTTGACATGGACATTCAGCCCCCCAACATCAAGGGGCCTCCTGTTCGCCCGCCATCAGTTGGCTTCAAGAAGGTATGTCGCGCAGTGGATGGACCGCTTGTTGCAGTGACTAACACCAAGCAGCAGGAGATGCCCACCAAGTCGATGTTCGGCTACACCAACGCGCCGCCGAGCGCATCCAGGGACCTGTTCAAGTCTACTGTTACCGCTCAACATCACAGCACAACCAAGTCGATCAAGCAAGTGGATATGAACCAGTTTGCCCAAGGGCACATCCCGTTTGCCCCCAACCCCAACCCCGCTGGCCCCGCGCACAAGACACCGGCACGGCCCATGGGTACTGCGAGCACCAAGTCTACTGCCAAGGCCACAAGATCGTCGCCTCGTTTCCAGGACGGCGAGAAGATCGAGCTGCCCGAAATTGACACGGACGAGGACGAGGATGACGAGGATGCCCATATCGGCGTGGCGCCCTGGGCTGATTCTCCCCAGCTGAGAAGCCAGCTCGTGCTACAGGAGACTTTGGATCCAGAAAAGATTTTCGGACCTCCGCGTGCCCTCCACATGGAGGAGGTGTTTAGCAACAAGGATAGGTGGCACAAGTTCCGCGCGCGGACGTCGAGCGCCAACTGGAGTGGATCTGATCGTCTGACGGAAGACGAGATCAGAAAGGATCTTGCAGCTCGCGATAAGCTGCGCAGAGAGGGTGGCTGGTCTTACGAGATGAGCAAGGACTTGATTTAAGAACCGTCTTGGGCCCGGCGTTGTTACTTTTCTGCGGTTGGTTGACAGCTGTGTCGAATACACATGCGAACGTTCTCATGAGGATATCAGTAGGCAAGGCTGAAGGGCTACTAAGGAGGTTTAAGGAAGGCCTCGCGGACACTTGCAGAGAGCACAGGTTGGAGTGAAGGAGTTGTCTTTTTCTATCACGGGCGTTGGGCAGCATAAGGCATAAGTCATGGCCGCAATAATTTTGAGCAGGATAGCAAAAACGCATGAATTCTTGAGCAGCAGCACAATATTCCATACTCTCTGCATACCTCGTGAGCTTCAGGCTGATATTTGAATCTTGGAGACCGTGGGCTGCTGTTCTCTGGTGCTTCTAGTTGACGTGACTTATGCGGAAGTGCGCCCCCTACCGAGGCCAGGATTGTGTCCAAAGGAGAGTGTATGTATGTGTCACACTCGTCGGCAAGGCAACCGGATTGCGCGCTCGGACCATGCCAGCCAGGGTATGGCGCGCTCAACCTCAGTTAACGCGCTGGACCCCTGCATCTCTCTAAAATTCCAGAGTAACGTACCTCAGCGGCTTAGAGCTACCAGACCTGGTATTTACCTGCGAAGTACAAGCGACACCATACTTGTCTTCTACCAGAAGCCGCTGGCTTCGGACTCCCGTGCCTGCAGTTGATTTCGAAGATGGGTGCCGACGGCAGTACCGAAAGCCGCAAGCGCACTCGAGCTGCACCCGTAGCCCGAGAGCCCGCGATTCCATGGTCTTTCAAAAGGCGGAAGCTGGACGCCAATGGCAATCCTCTCGCATCGTCCCCAACGACACCCAAGACCACCCCTGGAGCTGCCTCGTCATCGACCGTCAAGAAGACTGCGCGCAAGATAGGCTCGTCTCCCGCCTCGGCCTATGACGTACCAGATTCCCCTGAAGACAACCCGCCACAGCGGATCCGAAATGTCAGGAGCGTCGACCGACCGACCGGCAAAGTCCCAATTCCACCCCGTCGCAGCACCGAAGACGATATCTACGAGATACCTGGCTCCGATGATGAGCTGCACTCGAGCCCGAAGGAGGTGGACTCGCTCAAGACGAGTCCTACCAAGAGGAAGAGCATTGGTGCGGTCAACGGCGGGGCGAGCGAGGCTGATACAGGCAACATGATTAAACAACGCACGTCTCGAAAGCAGGAAAAAAAGACGACGGTTGGCCAGAACAAAGAAGTTGCCACGATAGAGGAGTCCTCGCAGGTACGGTCGAGTGGAAGACGTAGGATCCCAACCGCAAAAGTACTCGAAGTGCAGGAAGAGAAGCTGGCAAGTCGTTCAGCCACCCCAACGTCCCGTGCAAAGCCGTCTGCAGAAGCACAGGATGCCCTAGAATCGAAAAAGGCCACCACGAAAACGCATCGGATCATCTCTATGCCCCTGAAAGGCATCTTGACCCCGTCCAAGCGGGATGGTACGCCGAAGAGAAGCAAGAACGTCGCCTTTGACTCGTCCAACGCTCGGGATGCAGAGGAAGTCTTTTTTGAAGATATTCCAATCAAGTCGGCGACCAAGTCTGGCAGAGGTGGGAAGCCTCCGCAGAAGCTTGCGAGTACGAAAACAACAGCGACGAAACCCGCCAGGCCACGAAAAGCGCTTGCGAAGATGACAGAGGAAGAGCCGACGGCGGAGGAAGCCGATTCACAAGAGGAGGAACAGGTGGCTGCGGAGAAGTCAGACGAAAACAAGGACGAGGACGTCTGCCTGGTATGCTCAAAACCGGACTCCAAGGCCGGAAACCTGATCATGTTCTGCGATGGCTGCGACAAGGCCTACCACCAAAAGTGCTACAAAGTTCCTAAAGTTCCCCGTGGTGACTGGTTCTGCAACGAGTGTCTTGATCAAAAGAAATCGCGAGCGGCGGCCGCGGACGAGGCGGTCAAGATACCCAACTTTCAGCAGCACTTGAGCAAACTGAAAAGGGTGCTACTGGATCGTTGTACCGGGCGCAGACGAATCAAGCTGGTGGATCAGGACGAGGCAATGGAGAAAGCGCACCAACTGGTCGAGCAGACGGTGTTATCGGGCGAAGGGAACTCGATGCTCATCATCGGCGCCAGGGGCTGCGGCAAGACTACGGTATGTTGCAAGGTCACGAGGGGCAAGACTGATGCTGACGTGTAGCAGCTCGTCGAGAGCATCATCGACAACATGTCTCTGCAGCACAAGAAGGACTTTCACGTGGTGAGGTTGAGCGGATTCATACATACCGACGATAAGCTGGCCCTCAAAGAGATCTGGCGGCAGCTGGGCAAGGAGATGGATGCCGAGGATGAGGTCAATGCCCGGGTGAGTGGCTCCCAGGGACCTCATGACGGATGATGCAGGCCACGCTAACCAACACCACTCGCAGTCCAATTACGCCGACACCATGACCTCGCTGCTCGCGCTTCTCTCACACCCTTCAGAGATGGCGCAGGCGGAAGAGGGCGTGACGTCGCAGTCGGTCGTCTTTGCCATTGATGAGTTTGACATGTTTGCTGCGCATCCCCGCCAGACGCTGCTCTATAACCTATTCGACATTGCGCAGGCGCGGAAGGCTCCCATCGCAGTGCTGGGCTGCACGACCCGCATGGACGTCGTGGAGATGCTCGAGAAGCGTGTCAAAAGTCGATTCAGCCACCGCTACGTTTACCTGTCGCCCCCGAGGAGCTTGCCGGCGTACTGGAAGGTGTGCAGGCAAGGCCTGGTCGTGGACGACGAGGACATGGAGGCCGAGGGCATCGACGTGAGCGTCGCTGGTCACGAAGCTTTCCATGCCAACTGGAAGGCAATGATTGAGGTAGGTGCCCGCGACGGTGCTTGGACATACATACAGACGCTCGACTAACTCGGCCGCAGAGCCTATACAAGGAGAAGTCATTCCAGGACCTCCTGCAGTATCACTACGTAACTTCGAAATCTGCGTCGGATTTTTTGGCAGAATGCATCATGCCGCTGTCATGCCTGTCGACGGAATGCTTGGAACTCGTCATCCCGCCGCGGACGGGCCCGATCGTGTCCCTCAGGCCGCCAAACTCCAAGCTGCACATGCTGCCGTCGCTCTCGGAGCTGGACTTGGGTCTGCTCATCGCGGCGGCGCGGCTCGACATCGTGGCGCACACGGACACGGTCAACTTCGCGATGGCGTACGACGAGTACGGCTCGCTGATGGGGCGGCAGCGCGTGCAGTCGGCGAGCTCGGGGATGCTGGCGCTAGGGGGCGGCGTGCGGGTGTGGGGCCGCGGGGTGGCAGGGTTGGCGTGGGAGCGTCTCGTGGCGCTGGGGCTGCTGGTGCCGGCCGGGCTCGGGACAGGGCGGGCGTCGGGGTACGGCGGGCTGGAGGGCAAGATGTGGAAGGTCGACATGGCGCTCGAGGAGATCGCCGTCGGGGTGAAGCTGAACAACGTGCTGGCGAGGTGGTGTAAGGAGATTTGAAGCAGCATGGCGTTGGATTATGCGGGCGCTGCAACCAAGCTGTAAATGCTACTACACACAGACTACCGGAGGTAGGCACTGGAGTTGTGACCAGACCATGACTTAATGCCATTAGTAGAGCATCCATCACTCCCACGCCGTCGTGTATCAGTCTCGTGGGACGTCTGGAACGCTAGAGAAGCGAGCGACGCGGCTTCGATTGTGTCGTTGCCACGTACCGCACAATGTAGGTACCTATTATGCGGGCTGCTTACTCTCTTCTTAGACATTGACCCGCTCCCTGGGGAAAGGGAGAGGGGGGGGGGGAAAAGTTGAGTGCCGAAGCCAGCTCGGTAGAGTGCCGACGGAGCCCTCCGAGATGTAAGTAAATATGTCAGCACTCTATGCAGAGGAACGAACCCCTGGAGACCTGACGCCATGCCGCGTCGCTCGTCTAAGGTGATCGGCACCTTTGCCGGCAGACATATAGGCGCACAGGTTGTTAGGCGGCGATCCCTTTTCGGCCGGCACTTTTGGGCAGCTGATGTTTACGAGAATTCCCGATGGAGAGCCAGAGCCAGAGTAAAGGGATGGGGGGATGCTTTTTTTGGTTTTTTTTGGTTTTTTTGGTTTTTTTTGGTCTTGAAACCCGTTTGATTGTCCCAGATAAATTAACCTCTCTCTCTCGCTCTTTTCCCTTTCTTTTGGTCCGCTCGCATGGACTGCTGGGGGAGGACGGGAGGTCCGAGGGCTGGCGGCCGCCGTCGTAGGAAAGAGAAAAAAAACACGGGCCTGCCTTGACGGTGTGCGGATTATCATGGCGGCCGCTCTCATTCCAAGTTCGTCCTGATGAGCAGGTGGGGGGGGGGGGGCGGGCTTCCAAGGACCTGGCGGGCACGCAGACCAGACCCGGGTTCGAACATGGCGGTGATTATGGATATCGGAGGGGGTTCCGACACACACCGCATCATTGGGAAAGTGTTGTCAGCATTAGTGAGATGGGTAGGTGCAGGTACGTATTCAAGGTGGGAGGAGAATCATGAGTTTAGATACATAGAAAGATACATACATACATACATATATATACGTACCTATGTGGGCAGACGAGAGAAAGATGGAGAGAGAAGGCGCCAGGGACAAGCAGGCCGCGTGTTTGGATCTTCGTTCGGTCTATCCGGCACCCCGGGGGCATGACAAATATGCCGGTACGGTACACAGAAACGGCGGCAAGCAGTAATTACCTAAGTGAGCAGCAAGCAGAGCAGAGAGACCCTGCAGTTCGGGAAACTTTAGTTTGATCGCGGGCGCGCGGGGTGTGGTGTGGGTGTGGGCGATCGACCCAATAACGGCTCCCAACACGCCGGGTACGGTACAGACAGTCGAAGGGAGGGAGGCCCCGCTCGGCGGCCGCCGCCACGTTGCAACCTTGAGATTTCCTCACAAATCGGGAGAACCCTGGGCCTTGTCCGTAATTGTAGGTACCTCATGCGAGTACCAGAACACATACTACGTATTACTGACTGACTGACTGACCGACCGACCGACCGACCGACTGGACTGGCCCATCGTGGCTTTTCCATCTCGTCCCTCTCTAGCCTCATCTGCAGCATCCCCCCCCTCGTAGCCCGTAGGCATGGCAGCCCTGTGCTGACAACCATAGGTACCTACATGCCCATCCGAGTTCGGGGCCTAGGTTGCGTCGACAGCCAATGAAAAACAGGTCCGAACTGGGCTGGGCTTGTCTTGAATTGACGCAACATCCCATCCGAGCCGACATGCGACGACTAGTGGTATGCCACTCTGTACCTATGCTATGTATGCTATGGTGGCCGCCGCAACGACCGGCATGGCATGGCATGGCAGCAGCTTCGTGCAAGGCGGCCGCTCGTGTTTCTCAGGATCGACTCCTTCTATGCTAAACTACCTAACCTAACCCAGCGTTTCTTAGGTAGGTAGGTAGGTAGGTAGGTGTAGATAGGAGAACATGACTATTCCCAAAACATTTACATACAACACGGGCTGCCTAGGTAACCTAACCTAACCTAACCTGAGCTACTGATACTAGGAAGGTAGGTACTAAACTAGGTGGCTTCCCGCTCCTCCCTCCCGTCGTCTCTCGGCCGTCCTTCCTTCCTCATTTGATAATCCCGTCCCGTCCCGTCTCGTCTCGTCTCGATTAAACAGAAAATCCACTACGTCACCTTCACCCCGGGCCTCACCTCACTACTCCAAATCTTTCCAAATCGACCTTCTCCCAAAGACAACCAACCCTCCGCGGCTTTTCTCTTACGGCTGGTTGCGTTGCAGTCTTCTCGCTTACACAGCTTACCTACACCCCCGGGCCCTGACGTGACGGGGTTGTCTTTCATTCGTCCGCCCCTCCCGCCGGCTTGATCATCTTTTCCGACGCCGTGTGTGTGGGCTGTATCCCTAGTCGGTATAGTCAGCCGACGACTCGACATAGCAACATACCATCATCGAGTCTCGATTGCTCGTACAGCCTGCGCCTTTTTCTTTTGCCTTTGTTCTTTTTGTTCTTTTTCTTTTCTTTTCTTTTCTCTTCTCTTCCGCCCCTGCTTTTTACCCTTCTCGTTCCTCCGTCCCTCTCTTTTTTTCCAGGTTCATTTGGCAGATCTCTTTGATGATCGGCACCACGTTGTAACAATCAGAAACCATTTTCCTACGGACTGACTGTCTTTCCGAACCCCCACGGGTTTATTATCCCATATCCGTTTAGAGTCTCGTCCCGTCCGAACTTTAAACCGGAGCGCCGACTGTCATCTCGACTTGAACCTTGACAACCTTAAACCCACCTCACCTCACAGCTACGCTACCCACGCAACCAGCCATTCGCTCCTACCTAGCCCACGTCTCGTGCATCGCATGGGTTAACAACTACCCACGCCCAGTCATGTCGAAACGCTCAACCTTCACCACCATCACCCCCCTCCCAGCCGGTATCACCCGTGAGGCCGTCCTCGCCTTCCTCCATAACCACCTCGAGATGATCGACCTGAACCCCCTCATCAAGGAGCGCCACATCGTACCCGCCCCCGCACATGCGCCGCCCGAAGAGCACGCCTGCGTCTGGTACTCTCTCACCGACGAGATCTCCTATCTCCCCGGCGGCATGATCACCGGCGACGTCAGCTACACATGCTGCTTTCACGACCTGCCCACCGGCCTGCAGACCCACTGCTACGCCCCGATGGGTCTCGAAATCCGCGACAAGTGGACCGTCGCCGGTTGTCTGCCCGGCGAGCCCGTCGAGCCCGTCGAGCTCGGCATCGGTGCCCCGCAGACCGGTCTGTACATCCGCGAGGACGTCGACATGCGCTGCAACGTCTTCACCAGCTCATTCGTCAAGAAGACGCTCAAGAAGAGCCACGGCCTGCTGGTCGACCGTATCAAGTCCAAGGTCCACCAGGCCTCCCTCGCCGCCGCCGCCGCCGCCGCCGCCACGCATCAGCCGCATAGCAGCCAGTATTCACCCTCCCTCCCCGGTGACTCCAACGGCGCGTCAGATACGCCGCCCCGCCAGTCCCGTACCGACCCCTTGGCCAGCCAAATGGCCTTCCTGCCGTACAGGCCCTCGCATTCTCAGTCTACGCCCGCGTCGGCCGATGACGATGATACGAGCTCCGCCTTACCTGAACCCTTGCGGATCCGCCAGGCCTCTTCAAACTCGACTCCACCTCAAGGTCCCTCGCGGCCCGATTCCAGAACGCAGACTGGTCATGGCAACAACAGCACCGGCGGCGGGACGCTACAGGGGCCGTTTGTCGCCGAATTGGATTGAGCCGGGCTCTCCCTCTGTCTCTCTTTCTTTCCGTCCCCGCGTAAATGATGTATTCCACGTTGCTCGGTGTCCGGCGCTGGTGCCAATGTGTTTTGGTCAAGGAAAGGGGGGAAGAAGTATAAAAGAAAATTAAAAAAAAGCGAAAAAAATGTAGATACCCAATATTTTAGCAATCTAGTCACACGTCTTTTTTTTTTCTTTCACGAGAACGGCCTTTTGAAACGGCGGTTTCTCGTCCTCTATCACACGCACGCACACCCGGCGCGGGCGGGATACGCATGTACGCGGGCGGGATACGCATGTACGCCTCCGAGGCACGGCCGTTTCCCGAAGCGGCAGGTAAATGTTTGCGTGCCCAATGGCGGGTGGACCTGGTGCGAGGCTCGCGCGGCCACCAAACGTAAGAGGAATCTTGTACAACGCCGTCTTGGGGGGGGGGGGGGGGGGGGCGGTTTATGATGAGGTTATCGGCCTGGTGGCGGCGTAGTCACCCCCACAACTGACTCGGTGTTGTATCATCGCCTCTCGGCCCGACGCATATCGCCCTACGAAAGGGATTCCCACCGTTGTTGCCAAGAGACAGAAACGCACACAGAGAGAGTGTGTGTGATATCCGCAGAGACAGAGAGAGGAAGAGCTCGACCAGGCATCGCTTATACCGCTCCGGCAGCCTAAGCATATTACGAAAGAAAAAGAAAAACCAAAGCACAAATGGCACTTTTTGCATGGTGAAGGAGGGGGGACTCGAAAGCTTTTCGTGTGACACACACACGCACAACAACCCACCCAAACGGGATAAGTCTATTAAAAGGCTAGAAGAATAATAATAAGAAGAGAGGATACAAGATGTGAAAAACGGCAACAAGGCGCCGCCCCCTCTATGGATTAAAATAAATGAAATGGCAACAACGGTGATGACGATGCTGAAGAGATAGTGATATTGCAAAGGATAAATGATGTTGGAGGAAAGAAAAAAAACGATGTTTGCGATGATAACGATACCCGGGTCCTTCTTTTACAAAAGAGATTTCGTCCCCTCATCCGCTGTGAGCGGCATCGCCCTTCCCCCGGTCTTTCACCCGGGTTCCAGCGAAAACCGCGATGGTGTTTTCTCTCTTGCTCTCTCTCTCTCGTTCCCTCGTGATATCTCACCCCTTTTGCCCCCCATGTATATATCCCTCTGTCTCTCTCCATCGGACAAACCCTCGTCGATGGTCTCGCCTCTGGACGGGTCGGGCGTTAGGCATAAACAGGACATTAAAAAAGACATGACGGTGATCGGTACGGGCAGTGAGGGAAAAAAAACGACCCGAAAACAAAGCAGGACAACAAAAAAATGATACAGATATTGATAGGAACCCCCTCCCTGGTAGAAGGAGAGGGCGTTGACTTCAGGCCGGAAACCCCCCGAGGACCGAGGAACCGCCGGACCTCTTTCCCCCACGCAAAAAAAGGAAGAGATGACGGTTGAAGAAGGGAGAAGAATTAGAAGAAGAAAAAAAGAAAAAAAAGGGGGGTGGTGCCTCGGGACGGGAAAGGCGGAGCTAAAGGGTGCAGAAGGCGCAGACAGGTCTGGCTTCACTTCACCCTCGCTCTCCCTCCCCCGGATTCCCCGGCCCAACCTTCCCCTTTCACACCCCCCCTCCAACTATTCTTCGCTTCTCTGTGAGTCTCACCCCATCAATGCGGGGGGAAAAAAGACCGAAGAGCCCAAAGGCCCAGGACGGAAAAAAAGGCAAACCGCGGCCTCGCTTTTTTATTTATTTTTTTACAGGGCGAAGGCGGCGGCGGCCAAGACGCCGGCGAGCAGCGCGACGACGGGCTTCCCGGCGCCCGCGGTGACGACGACGGCCGCGGTGCCGCCGGGTTTCTGGCCGGGAGCCGTGGGCGTGGCGCCGCCGCCGCCCGGGGCTACCGCACCACCGCCCGCGGCGGTCTGGACGGGCGGGTTAGGCACGACGTAGGTTGTGGGCTTGTAGCCTTCCGCGTAGCGAGTGGTCTGCAGAAAGGCCCGGGGGGGGGCAAAAATGTTAGGAAATACACACACACACACACACACACACACCGAGAAGGATGAGGACGGGCGGGCGGGGGACTCACGTAGGTCTGCGTGCAGGGGCAGTTCGGGATGACGAGGGTGGTCGGCTTGTCGATGGCGTAGGTGCGGTCGTTGAAGTACAGCGTCGTCGGCCCGGGGCAGTACGTCGACACGACGTCCCACACCGTGGTGACGGTGTAGACGCCCGTGCCGTTGTGGCCCGGGGGCAAGACGCCGGAGGTGGGGGCGGGGCCGACCGGGGCGGTGCCGTTGATGACCGCCTGGGCGGCGGCGGCGGCGACGAGGCCGGCGGTTACGAGGACGGACTGGGTCTGCATGATGTTGTGGTTTTTGTTGCTTTGTTTTTGTTTTGTATAAATGCCTGCTGGGTTTGTTCGACGAGTGGCCCGGGTGAGGGGAGAGAGCCTGTGTGTCGAGATGAGATTTCTGGAGCTGGGAGTCGTGGAGTCAGTTGCCCGGGGTGATCCGAGTCTTCTGAGAGAGAGACCCGAGCAAAATGAGTTAACAGTTGATAGTTGTAGTAGTGGTAGGTTTAAAAGATGCTCCGACCAAAGGAAACGGGGTGTTGCGCTCTGCGATGTGGTTTTCTACGAAACGTTCGTTCCGTTCGTCTGTTGTTTTGTGATTGAGTGAGTGACTAGGGCCAGTGGAAAATGCAAGAAACAAACGAAATGTTTTCTTTCAGTCACTGTGGGTGTTTAAAGAAAAGGAAGAAGAGAGAGGGATGTGGGCGTTGTGTGCGTGTGTGTGTGGTGAGCGGGAAGCAAAAAAGAGACTCGACGTCCATGAGAAGGGCGACCACGGAGGGGGTCCTCTCTTTATGTTCCCATCGACAAACTCTTCTCGATCTGCTTCAATACAAACGCCCCAGGCACACATACCATCGGCACGGGAGATCGCAGGGGGGTTGAATGCCAGAGGACGAAATGCGCAACCGCAGTACAAAGCACGAGAAGACAAGACACAGAAAGAACTCAACCCCCACCCCCCGAGGCATTGAACAGGCTGATCAGTTCCAAGGACATTTTCTGATCCGGGATGGTCCCCCCCCCCCCCTTTTTTTTTTTTGCCCACCAAGACGTCGTCGTCGGACATCCAATGACACCCGGGGCTTCGCGGCCAGGCATGTGCTAGCGCAGAGCCTCGCGGGCTCGTGTTTGTTATGGACCGCCCGGGGCGGGTGGACTAAGAATGCGTCCATCGGCTGCCGGTATTTGGGCGCATTCCAGGCGGCAAGTCTAGCCGGACGGGGTTCGGTCCGGGGAGGATACGCACTACCACAAGCATGTGGCAAGAAGAGTAGTCAGAGTAAAAGACGGGTTCGCCTCATCAAAGTGGCATTCCCGGCAACTGGCAAAGGCATGATTCCACTTTCATCTGTTTTCCTCATTCAGGATTCAAGTTAGAAGGTCGAGCGTCCCCCTCCCCTCCCACCCACCCCCTTCATACGCTCGGGTTCGGGAGCTCTGATGTATGTACAAATGAGTCAGGCCGCTCCACGATCGCTCTCCTCCCCTCCTTATCCTTTGTCCCCCTTTTACCCCTCCTCTCGAAGCTGGATCCTTCTTATCGTGACGCCCGCCGGGTATCGGCTTCCAGTATGCCAACGGGTAACTAGCATAACGGGCCGTTGTCATCCACCTCCTTCTGACCACCAAAAAATCCTTCACCCGCCGCCGTTGACTCGTATCTGGGATCGTGGTCGACACCTGCTCTGTCATGCCGCTCTTCTATGATCGTCCGCCCCGCCAGCCAGTGATGATTCGGACAAATGTCGGAAATTAAGAAGAAAAACAAGTGAAATGAAGAGAAAAAATCAAGTCCGCGTGTGATGATGGCAATGATGACAATGACAATGATGATGATGATGATGACGTGATCATGTTCCGCGGGCTCGGCATCGCCGCCTCATCGGGTCTCCTTCTAAGAATAGTCCATCCCCAACGCCTTCGTTTTCAAAAAAGAATCCATATGGCGGACCAACATCGGCTTGGGCGGGGCCTCTCCTCTGGTTAGAAAGTTAAAAAAAAAGATCCTCCCTGCCGCCCTGGTAATGAATCAGAGACCGCTACGTTTGGTATGCACAAGATTAAGATTCGAGGCGACTTGAACTGCGCGGATCTGTGCCCAAGAGGCCAGTTTAGGTATGTAATCGTTTGCGTCGCGCGGCAAGATTCGGGCACGAGATCCACCATCTCTCATTTTGTTTGTTTCGAACTGCTTCGTGCCGGACCCTGCTCATTTGCGGTTCGACCGGCTCGTGCTACGCTCTGGGCCGCGGCCGCCGCCCGTGACCGCGTCAAAGTCGTAGTTCTTCAGGGTGTGCTCGTACTTGGGGCTCCTCAGGAATTTGGGGACCGAGTCCTGCAAAAGATTCGGGTTAGCTCACGGATCCGTAAACATTCCAGCTGGAACGATGGAAGGGGACAAGGCAAACACGTACGCTCGCCATCAGTTTAAAGACTGCGTTTTGGGCGTCCTCGAAAAGTGACATGACCTCTTGCAGAGTTTCGATCATGGCAACATCCTGGCCGACAGCCTTGGTCATTCGGGTGGCCAGGTTGTTGCGGAGTTGGTGATCAATGTTCAACTCGCAGGGAGACCCGGGGGCGAGGAATGCATTATAAATCCCGTAGGCCTGCGCCATGATCTCCTTGATGCCGTCCAGCGAGCTCGCGTTGGGGTTCTTCTGCGCGGCCCTGATGGCCCCCCGGCAACTTCGGACAAAGTCGTCGACGTCCAGGTAGAAGGACAGGTTCTCCTCGCAGTGCGTTTCCCGAAGGTTCTCCCTGAAGAGCAGGCGAAGGGCGGCGTCCGTCAGGATCTTGTCTAACCTCTGGGTGTTAGAGTCCCGCGCGATGGCGCTACGCGCTGGTACGGCGGCCTCGCTCTCCGACGTCCTCCCTCTTGCCCCGTTACCATTAATCAAATCCTTGCCCTTCGCCGTCAGTTGGTAAATGGCATGCTTGGTGGGTTGGAACAGGTTGTTGCTGGGGTACTGTGCCATGTGAGCACGGTCTTGTACCACGGGCTCAATCAAGTCGTACTCCACGAACAGCGCCGCGATGTCGTACGTCTCCCGCCTGTCTACGGTGGTGCAACAGTCCATCAACCAATCGGTGGCGGCCTTGCCTGTGAAGGTATCCTTGTACGTCTTGCCGTTCACCTTGCGCTCGCTAGCCATCTTGACACCGGTGAGACCGTCTTTGTAGTCGCTCAGGGAGTCTGAGTCGGCCGAGCTGACGCTCGACTTGACGTTGGGGCCGTTTGCGCCGACGAACCTCCGGAATATGACTTCAATCGTGCCGCGGTCCGTCATGAGCTTGTCCGTCTGGCTATCCCTCTCCAGTATGACGAGTTGCGACAACGTGGAGCCGACCAGCTCGGCTATCGACTTTTGCTGGATGCCGTTGCGGGAGCAGAAGCGATCCAGCACGGTGACGCCCTTGGTGGTCAGTTGCCATACGGAGCCCTTCATGTTGTACACCTGCTGGTACTTCCCGTCCGCGGACTCGATAAACCTCGCCTCGAGAAACTTTTGGCAAATGGAGCGGGCCATGTCCTTGGCCATGGAAAACGTCGTGGTCGTCGTGGTCGTCACTATTCTGGAGGGGTCCTTGGGGTCGGGCATACGGTTGGATTGGGAGAACTTGAGGGAGCCCAAGTTGTTGATCGCATCTTCGGACAGGAATGTGTTTTCCACGCGCGTTAACCGTACACGGTGTGCGGACAATGGCAGGAGGCTGACGATGAGCGTTGAGAAGAGGTCTTTGAAGTCCTGTTCAGTTGTATACGAGTTAGCCATCGTCTACGTGCAGTGCAAGGCAGGACTGGGCTGGGCTGCGGCTTTGGCCATGGTTATAGGATGAGGGCGGGGGCGGCGAGGGGCAGGGCAGGGCGCGGGACGGCGTCAAAAGTTGTGGTCGGAAGCGGTTCGGCGAACAGTGTCTGTCGACCTGAGTGACGGGTTGGTTACTGACCTTGGTGAACGGGCGGTCATCGTCCGTCATGCGGAGAAGCCGCGAGGAAGTTTGATGCATTTTGCTCTCTACGCTCGGCTGTCGGTAGGGAAGAGGCCTATTGGGGTCGGTCTCGCTGTAGGGCTGAGAGGGTATATCCTGTACCAGCGATACCTGGCTTGGAGGCTTGCCCTCTAGTTGGTTGAGAGTGCTGCTCGAAGACGAATAGTTGGAGGGGCTCGTATATCGCGGGTATTTGTCTGTGGAGGCCAGGGTGGGAGAGTAGTCGGAAGCAGAGTCGGGGGTGAGAGAGGCCCTGCCAAGTGCGGAACTGGACGCGCGCTGTCTGGCTGATTGGTCCGAGGAAAAGGCAGCGAATGCGGATTGGGTCTTGTCAATGGCAGAGGCAGCGAAACCCAGAAGACCGCCGGAGCGTTGCAGCTTGTGCAGAGAGCTGGTTGAGGGCGAGTGGTGATGCGAGCGGTAGTAAGGGCGATTTACCGTGGATGCGGCGTGGTAGGGATCTGTTGGTGATGATGTAGTGCTGCGGTTGGTGTTGTTGCAGGAGGAAGAGGAGGTGTTGGTGTTGGTGGTGGTGGTGGTGGCAGTGGCAGATTGAGGAGAAGCGCTGCCGGTCGTGTTATTGGTGGTGGTGGTAGCAGAAGCAGCAGCAGCAGCAGCAGCAGCCGTAGATTGCGGTTTGGCACCGGTAGGGTTGGGGTTGATTTTGTGTGTGGTGGTGGTGGTGGGAGGATCAGGTTTAGAGCTGGCCTCCTCGTTTGAAAGTGGCTCGTGGTGGGATGTCTTGGAGACAGCGGCCATCTAATGAGGAAAAAGGATGGTTAGAAGAAGCGCGAACGACAAGGCGGCTGTTCGGGTTAAAAAAAAAAAAAAAAAGGAAGAAAAAAAAAGAGAAAGACAAGGCGGGTTTTTGGTGAGGCAGGACGTGGAGGAGAAGGAGGATTAGGGACATGGGGAGCGAATGGCGCGAATGGGGCGAATGGAGCGAGTGAGGGCGCGAGAGAAAGAGAGAAGGAGAAAAGGTACAGTAAGGTAGGTAGAGTACACAGGTCTCAAGGGGTCGATGTACACACGATGTAGACGGTGGAACCCTGCAAGTTTTTAAAAAAAAAAAAAAAAAAGGTATCAGGGGGGGCAGAGGAGAGCAGAGGAGATCAGAGGAGAGGGGGAGATGTATGGATGGATGGGATGGGCCTA